>JAOVVF010000042.1:11625220-11640932 GCA_028565595.1 Duopalatinus emarginatus | reverse complement strand
TAATACCACAATACCAAAAAGGTTTATCTCAAGCAAGATCTTTATCTCAAGCAAGTTTTTCTTCACCACCGTGTGTAGATGTCTGTTCATAAAGCCACACTCCACAAAGTCTAGTCACTTTATAAGTCGCCAGCATTTTACCAAACATTCCAAGAACTGTGAATAACAGCCAATGCAGTTGTTTTTACTGCTACAAAATGGATCATTTAATGAATACATGCCCTCTGTTAGAAGCAAGCACTAGAAGTAAAGGCACTGATTCAATTTTCTACTGATTCAAGCATAGGTTCTTTTCGCTACCACAATGCTGTGCACCATGCCAACAAAAAAAAACTTTGTATTTGCTGTATTTTTCTGTACAACTGTATTTGTTGATGACAGCTGACAGCTATATACAAGTAATACACAATGTTCCTGTATTGTTCTGGTACAAACAACAAGAACCCCTTCACATATGGGAGTTGAGGATGCTGTTATCTACCTGCTGCACAGAGTTTATTCACACCTGGAGACAGCAGTGAATACTGTAAGGTGCATGTTCTTCCACTTCTCCAGTGCCATCAACACTATCCTACTGAAGTACAAGCTAATTGTGACAAATTTAGATTCTGCCCAAGTTTCCTGGTTCACAGACTATCTGTACTGAAAGGAGCTTGTGGTGGAAGAAAAAGTCACCTCCAGCTACTGTTGACATCCAGGGAGATCTCATTGAGATAGCTGACACCTAAAAGTACCTGCATGTTCACCTGTGTGACAAGTCGGGACAGGAGGTAAACATGGACAGTTATCCTGCCACTGCCATTAAGAAATATTGCTGCCAGGAAGAGGTGTTCTTGGGTCTGCAACAATGTTAAGATAGCTGGTATATGTCAAAAATAATATCCATATGAATGCCAGAAAAGCTTATTGCATCCTGGTGTCATCTCTTTCTCAGGTAAGCAACATACACATCACACACCTTTATGCAACTTATACAAACTTCAGATGCCCTAAAAAAGGTGGCAAAACATAAGAGGAACACGTCCATCTTAGGAGAACAACAGAGCTGATTGACTTACAAAAGCTCAAAAACAAACAGATGGGACCAAAGTATTTAAGAATTTTGCTTTAAGAATTTTGCTCAGAACACTTTTTCTTACAGATAAGAAAGAAATACCAAAATGTGAATAATCCTAGAGAGTTGTGACTGTCAAAGATTTTGAAGAAGTAGCACCTTGTCTACTCCAAAGAGTGTGACAACATTAGGATAACCATAGAAAAGAAATTAACAATTACAAAGAAAAAAAGGAAAGAATGGAAAAGCACTTTCGGATACATCAGAAGTTTAAAATGAAGCATCCCGTCTTTACAACTTTATAGAGCGAGTTTTGTAAAAGCGAGTTTTCAGATTGTTAAACCAACAATAAAGAATAGAGACACATGCCTCTCTAAGGTACATGCAAATCTTCAGTTAATGGCAGACAGATTGTTTTATCACCCATTAAAAATACTGCAGTGAATGACCTTGCAGAGTCTGTGACATGCTAAAACAAAACAAGAGTGAATGTACATGGAGTATACTGACTGCAAGCATAAAGCACCTCAAACCTCTGCCATTAATGCAGGGGTATACCTGGTGGACTGAAAAAGCAATGGTGAGGAGACAGAGAAGAAAAATTATGGCACAAAAGTTGTAGGGAAAGTGAAGGAAAAGATCTTTGGGAATGATATCCAAGCAGTTCTTTTTGGTCAATTCCACTAACAGGCTACACTCCATACTGTTCTATTAGCTCATCAATACACCATGACCCACAAGCAATCTGGGCTCATCTTACCGCAGTACTCCCCTACCTTATAGAACTGAACCAAAGTGTAACCACATTGCATGTAATAAGTCATAGACCAAACATACCCCATTTCAAGGGGATTTCAGAAGATCACATGGAACTTTCTAAAGACATGACATGGAAAAGTCCCAGCTGCTGAAATTGGTGTAGGTGTTAATCAGCATGATATCTCACTATTAACAAATGGCACTGATCTTTCAGAAAACTTTTATTTTATGTTTTTATCCCTGGAGTGTGTAATTTCTATATATTATTCTTGATACATTAATGCAGTATAAGATATTATTTTTGGGAAAATCTCTGCAGATGTTTTGCTCTACAAACAAAAGACCTGGATGGAACAGGTGACACCTTGAACACCTGATTGTGAGAGGTGATATGGTCTTTTATCAGCGAAAAGATGTTACACTAGTACCAAATGGTAGACATATGCACTGTTTGTAATCATGGTGTGGTACAGCAGTGGTTCAGATGTTGGACTTCTGGAATATTGTTGAGTTTAAATAATGCTACCACCAAGCGACCACTCCTGCGCCTTTGAGAAACACCCTTAACCCTTGACTGCTCTGTTGTATAAAATAAGATAATTGTAAGTTGCTCTAGATAAGGGCATCTGGCAAATGCAAAAAAAGGTAAAATGTAAGTCATAAAGGATAAGTATAACATATAAAGTATATGTTTAACTTAATTTAAAACCTTTTAAGAATTTTCTTTGTTTTATGATTCTGGTGCCATTCTGAAGCTGAACTGTTTTGCTTCTTGGTTTTCTATATAAATAGCAAGTCAAAATCTCTGCAAATTGCGTGTAGGTTTGAGCACATTGGGAGCATGTGGAAGTAATTATCTGCACTACTATTTTACATTTTTGAGTTTTGACACCAATGTTTTCTTACGAAATAGATGTTGTTAAGCTTCAGTGAAAATAACCCTGAACATTAGTCTACAGTGCTGTTTGTCACATGCCATTTTTACCCCACATTGTCATCTCCATTAGAATACAAATAAAAATAACACAGTCACACTAATAGTATTTTGCAGTTTGAAAAATTGCCAAGTTATGCTTATAACAGTTTTGGAGAATTGGAAAATTCATTATTGGCTTTATTAACATAGTTTTAAGTTATCCTTACAATTCTGGAAATGAATACATATATTTATTTGGACAAATCCGGGTGTGAAATTTTATTAAATATTTAATATTAAATAATTAATACTAAGTATTAAAAAAATCCACCTGTTTTGTGTTGTGAGGTAAATGATTATTTATATAGAATGTAAGAGAACGTACCAAACCGTTTCTACACAGAATTGTGAAATAACAACATATCAATACATTTGTAGAATAAAGAAAATTGTAAGACCTTTCAGACCAAAATAGTTGAATAATTGCATAATTACACAAAGTGCTGTTTGGGGTACAACCTTAGTATTTTCAGTGCTGTGTGTCAGTACAATAGCTTAAACAACAGAATGAGAGAATAAGTAGAATAAGTGTCAAAAATGACATGAGATACATATCAGTTGTATTTAATGTATATTACCACAATGTAGTTTTTTTCTTACCTGTAGCTTGTTGCTGGTATAAGATCAAAATTATAAAAAAGATTCTCCATGAAAAAAACATAATGGAATAAATCAAAACTACCTTAATACACCCACACACAAAACTAACATACACTAAATCCAACACACTAAATTCATAATGCAGTACAGTTCCAATGAAGAGGCCACCTGTTTGGATTCGTTTCACTGTAAACTAGAATTGATGCAATAATGATGTAGTAAAGTTTATTGCACAGTGAAACACCACTCCCTTGTCACACTGCTTGTTCATTTATAAACTCTTGCTGAAATATGTAAGTCTAATAAATAAGTGAAGAAAATGGGGATGTGTATTATTCAGGACAGTCTTACAGGTACACAGACTTGTTCATTTTTCCTATATATTTTATGTGCTCAGACTTGTTTTTAGAGTATATAGCCCACATGAGCAGGCATTTGATAAAGGCTCACGCACACACATTGGTCTTTGGTTTCATAGTCACTGTTTCTTTTATGAGCTAATTTTGGATAAGCAATAAAGCTGTCACATTTTTATATTTCCTAAGAACAAAAGTCTCCCATGTAATACTGATTACTAAGGATGATCTAATGTCTATATATCAATCTATCCTATCAGTTTGTAGCTGCCTTGATTTGCTATAGATAACTCATATTCATAGAGTTTATTTTCATGATTTCCCCAGCAACCCCAAGATATGGAAATGCTACTGTTGCCAAGGCCTGATTAGTTCTGATAAAGAACTATATAACAGTGATAAACTGTGTTCAAGAAAAATGTATGGATAATGCAATATCTATAATATATTATATTAAGAGCTTGTCATAACTGTTACCTTGATGTTACCTTGGTCACTGACATAAAAAAAAACAAAAAAACAATTACTGACATAAGTAAAGTTCAATAATGTTTGGTTTATTCAGTGATTACAGTTTATCAAATGAAACCATTAAACAGGGTCACCATATACAAAGTAATTTTGTAACCAAGCAAATCATGACAGCTTCAATTATAAACTGTTCCTGGTCAATACACGTCTAAGTTTTAAGCTTTGAGATCTCTTGTATACTGCATATAGTAAGCATACAGCAATGGACTTTGTGTCTTGTTAAGTAAATTCACTTAGCTTTATGTCAGGGATTTGAAAGGGAATGATAGATACAAGTGCAGATAAACCAAGTTTAATAGTAAACCGAAGCACAAAGAAACAAATCTAAACTAAAACCCATAAACTATAGTCTCCCAGCAGAAACATGACAAAACAAGGTGATGACAATGACAACAACAAAATCTAGACAAAAAAATCTGCTTTGTGTAAATAAAAACAAAGTATTTAATGCAAGGTACGATTGCTGCTGGGAATCATAGTCATGACACTTTACTCATGTGGGTTTTCTCCATGCACATGACTGCTTTTAGTTGTTAATAAGTATTACATTAACATATTATTCCTGACTCACACCTTGAGTTTTTGGGTACACAACTAAATATATACATAATAACATAAAAGAATGGGACAAAAAATAAACACATATTCTTACATTAATAAGACAATAAATGATAAAATCTGGTTATAAATGATAAATTATAAAAAAAGATTTTTGTTTTAAATGGGAGCTACTGTCCTAAAACACAAAACTTGTCTTACCCTTGTCACTTAGTAAGATCGCACACAATTTTCAGTTTTTAAGATTCATGTATCTCCCAGGGCTCATTGCCACAAGTTTTCTTAGGATTTAGTTAATTGTAACTAATTAAGTTACTTTTTGTCTTTCGTTTCTTGGTAAATTTATCCTAATTTCTTTACTATAGAATCAGATGGAAGGACCAAAATATTGCTCCAAACAGCAAGAGAGAGCTGAGCGTAATGAGAACAGTTAAAAGAAACTTTTCTTTTTTCTGTTTATTTCATGTTAGCTATGATTCATATTTCGAAATATAGCACTTCTGAATCGCTTTATTCTGTCAACTTTTTTTATCTGGTAGGGAAAAGGATATATCTCTTTTTTCATCTTGCTGAATATACATTAAAGTAAAGAGAATGGACAAACATGATGGTATGGGTGAGTGTAGAATTTTTCAGGATGATCTAATTATAACATGTATAGAAAAATAAATAATATAATAGATAAACATTATAAATGCCAGAACAGTGGAATTGTGTCATCAGGGATACCAATGTTTGATAATTTACAAGTATATATGATATAAAAAGTGCCTATCTCATTGGACTACAGTGAGACAGCTAGGGAGAAAAGCAATAAGGTGACCAGCTCTAAAAATCAAGATTACCAAACCAAATGGACTAGTTAGTGTATATAACACCACATGGCATTTTCTGTGGTCAGACCACCTCTTTAAATGTACAACAGTGCTAGGAAGCACAACAGACCAGAAAAGAAAATGCACGTTCTATGATGTGAGGAGCAAAATTGTGAGCAGTAGGTGGGTAATTTATATGCTAATTATTTTGTAATTTATATTTGATTAATTTGCTCTGTTTTTTCAGTAGGGTTATCTGGCATCTTATTCGAAAGTTCCTTAATTGTGTTTTTTTAATTTGTTTTCTTTCGAATTCTTTACAGCCTTACCTGTCTCCCATAGTAAAGTGGCAGAAGTTTCTAGAGAATCATTTATTTCTAAAAAGGATGTCCATTCTCTTGTTAAATATTTTTCTCTGGAATTCTCTGGAAGATTTTTGAGACACCATACATCTCTGAGGCCAAAATCTGACATGAATTTTGTCATTGTAGTTGTGGATTGCAAGGTTCTTATATTGGGTGGATTGGGTGGATTGGTTGGTCTGTCTAAAAGTGGATTCATTACTGTATTAAATTCTCCACCAATTATGATATGTGAGTCAGCGAGGTTGGAGGTGTGTGTGAGAAATATATGGAAAAAGCTTGAGTCATGGTTGTTTGGGCTATAAATATTCGCAATGATTACAAGAGTGTTGTTATGGTAATATAACAGTATGCAGTATAATGACTCAACCATTTGGATCCGTTATAGTGGTATTGTGTGTAAAAGAAATCTTTATATTTAATAAGATATGCCTCTTTGTTTGAGGTTATAGAATGAAGAGAATATATGGCTAAAATGTGGTGACTTGTTTTTATGATAGTTGGATTCTGAAAGGTGAGTCTCTCGAATTATTTTATTTTTTTTACCTGTGTACAATGTTTAATAATGACATGTTACCAGTTTAAGTCTTACAGGGTATATTAATTATGTAATGGTGATGTGCAGGTGCAAGGGTGTGTGACAGGATGGAGCAATGTAACTATGTTCAGTTAGTTTACTTTGGGAAACTTGTAGCATTATGCATTTATATGTGCTAATAAGGGGAGGGACAAATGGGATGATTGCATATATTAAAGATTAAGTGGGTAGACCGGTGTTTTCTTTTACTTGGTAATGTAGAGAGAGGTTTAGTAAAGATCTACCTTTCCTAGTTATAAGAGCTTTCGAAAAGGGAGAGAGAAAGAGAGAGAGAGAGAGAGAGAGAGAGAGAGAGAGAGAATGGGGGAAGGAGCAAGAGTGTATAATTATCTCATCTTTTTTTCCCTTTTACTCCTTCCCCTCTTCCTCCCATTTTTTTATTATAGACATTTTAAAGTGTTGAAAATGGTTAGTATAGCCAGGGAGTGACACTTTTATCCCAGTAAAAGTGGGATTAATTTGATTAATGAGTTGTTCTGTATAATACACGACACTACACTCTACTTGGAGGATAAATCATAAATCAAGGCTGCTACACAAACA
Source organism: Duopalatinus emarginatus (assembly GCA_028565595.1). Lineage (NCBI taxonomy): Eukaryota > Metazoa > Chordata > Actinopteri > Siluriformes > Pimelodidae > Duopalatinus > Duopalatinus emarginatus. The sequence continues at coordinate 11,633,780 of JAOVVF010000042.1, read as the reverse complement.
ATGATTAACTTAGCAAAGTCAGGCCATTAATATTTGTATGTAGACTAACCAAATTTCCTGAAGAAAAAAACATTTCAAATGTCAAAAGCCAGTGCTTTTTGTAAAAGCTTTGTTAAAGTTTTGCTGTACATTTGATCTGCCAAAATATGTGCAAACAGACCAACGTTTTAATTTTGGTCCAGACACCTAGTCTTTGCTCAGGTTTTGAAGCAGCTGCATACTGAGCATGACATCTCCAAAAAAAGTACATTGAAGTGGTTTACCAAACATTAAAGGCAATGGTACGCAGGTATTGTATTGTATGAGTCAGGTTGTGAAAGTAGTACAATAAGAGGTCTGTGATTTAACTCCTGTTGCTATAAACCATTCCTTTATAGCCTTCTAAAGAAGATGATGTGGTGCCAGATGCTCTAGTGACGTGTACATGATTGCTAAATTCTAAGATTTTAGAGGATTTACTTGAGTTTTATTTATTTTAGTTTTATTTTATTTACTTTATCTTATTGATGGTGACCAAGATATACTGGATTTAATTTAAAATTACAAGATTTGGTTTTCTGATATAGACACATTTAATTCAGCATGATATACATGTTGCTCATAGATCATTCTTATCCCACCAAGTGTATTTGAGCTTTTTTGCACCTAGTTACAGTCCATGGAGTTTACCATGTACTTTAGTTCCAAAATCTAATGGTACATTATGTTTCTATATGGATTACTGAAAGATGAATCCTGTGACTAGGTATGATACTTTTGCTTTGGAGGATTGTGTAGACAATGTTGATTCTACACACTATGTAAGTTACATAGATCTTCCAAATGATTCTGCAAAAGGGTACTGGCAAGTTCCCTCAACTCCTTATGTGTCAGACATCTCAGCTTCTGTTGCATCTAATGATGTTCTACAATATACAGTGATGGCTTTTCAAAATGAAAAATGATCCTGCTACCTTTCAACAATTAATAATTTAAGTGTTGCCAGGTATTAAAAATTACATGACATATCTGGATGATGTTGTTGTATATTTGTCCACATGGGCTGAGTGTTTGGAACTGTTGAACATGATTTTTTTTAAATTTTGCTTCATGTTTCTTGTTCATTTGTTTGGTCTGCTGAATGTCAGTAAGTGTGTGAGAATGTTAAGGCTTTGCTTTGCTTTGCTTTGCTGTGCACCTGTATTTGCTGCCCCAAACCTTGAGTGTCCATTCAAGCTAGAAATTGATGCTAGGAATACTGGGGTTGAAGCAGTTCTTCTTCAAGATGATGATATGGGAATCAACCACCCAGTTTGTTATTTTTCAAAGAATTTTGTAACATGTAACTACTCAACTGTAGAGATTGAGACTTTGGCCTTGGTGTTAGCACTGCAACATTTTAAGGTCTATGTTGATTCTGCATTACAGGCCATTATTGTATTAACTGACCATAACCCACTTGTATTTTATGTACAATTCTTATATGTATAATTATAACCAGAGATTAATGTGGCTCAGAGTTATGCTTTGGACATTCGGCACAAGCAGGAGTCAGATAATCTGTTGGTTAATGCTGTCAGTCAGTAATTCTCTTATCTGCTTAGTCAGCCAGGGTCACGGTTTGTCCAGAACCCACCTGGAATCATTGGACACAATGCAGGAATACCCCCTGGACCAATCCATCACAGGTTAGTATTAAAAGGTGTACTCGTGTAAATGTTTATGTTGCAACCTCCATACGCTAGACACAAACCTTGGTAGTTTTAAAATTCATGTCAATATAGGAAAAAGGGGTTGTAACATGCTCATTATTAGTTAAATAATCTGTTACTGTAGGCTGGTCAGTTAATGGGTTTAACCTTTTTTTTTAAATATCAGAATATTCATGATTCAAGGCATTACAATATTGCAGGTGACTAGTATGTGGGCTTCAGAAATAAACAGTGGTGTTTGGGGACAGTTTTTTCCTAATAGATTAAATGCAAATGATGTGATTATTCACTCACCAACCTATTTTGTTTATGCTACCTTACTGTCATTATCATGACCCTTGTCCTGACCTATTACCTGAAACTACACTGTCAGCTCCTCTATATTGCTTTCCACCACAGGGCATTTAAGGGCTCATAATCTCCTTATCACTGATAACTGATCTGAGCAGTCAACTTTCTGCACAGAGAGGAGCTCACCTTTTATTTCAAAGTAGTGTCCACCATCTAATGGTTTGTCTTCAACACTACACACTGCACTTGTCCAGCACTAGGTAAAAGTTGCTAAATAGAGCATAGTTCTTTCATAGACTGAGAGGAGTGTTAAATTGTGTGTTGATTTAGTTTAGGAAAACCTAAGACTGTAAAACAATGCTGTAATTTGTGTGGCAATGCAGTACACCAGGGAGCTATAGCTTGATTTGCTAGGTAATGTTCTGTTTCACTGACTAGCTATTGTCATGGACACTGTCAGGTTTTTTCACATCAGATTATTATTTTCCAGGAAAGAATGTGTAGCTATAGCACAGAATGGGAAGATTTTTTACAAACCAACCTATTAACTAATCCAAATATACAAGGGTAGTGATGAGCTATGTGATGCAATTGCACAAATGCTCTTAGTAACATTGCTGGTAAAAACATTCTCAAATCACTTCCTGAAGCTTAGCAAAGATGTCTAGCGCCTTTTTGGGTCGTGTAAAAGACGCTTGCTGTGCGATGCATCTAATTGGATGAACCTACAATTAGGGTTCTTGCAGTTGATTGGTTGAATTATTATATATTGCAGAGTTCCAAGAGTTACTACATAAATCCCAAACATAAAGTTAATAAAATATAAAAAATGGGCCATATATGGGTGAGTAAGGGGCGATATACAGCCCACAGGCAGGAGGTTCCCCACCCCCCAAGCAAGTGATGCCAATGCATTTGGCCATTCATGTGATTTAAAAGAAATTGTGATTTAGCAGACTGTGTGTGTGTGTGTCTGTGTCTGTGTGTGTTTGCGTTTGAGGTATACACTACTGTGCAAAAGTCTTACATACCCAGTTTATTACAGAATTTTTTATCAATATTTATTTTAGATTTTAAAAAGCAACCTATTAAATAATAGTTCACATTTCATACAACAAAAATAATGATGGGTCCTCAGTTTTTTAAGTGTGACAGTCAAAGTAGAACCATGGAAGATTCTCCAAGATTATCCAATATACTCAGCAAATCTAACCATCTAATTTCTTTATAAAACTGCATAAACTGTCCATGGGATTACTATTTAAGCAACAAAACGAAACAACTGACTTTTATTTAGTTTATTACATTTACAGCATTTGGCAGACACTCTTATCCACAGCAACTTACACTGATGTCATGTATACAACTGAGCAGTTGAGGGCCTTGCTCAAGGGCCCAAGAGTAGCAGGTTGGTGGCATTCAAACTCATTTCAATATCCATTAAAGTCATCTTTATGTTTATTTGCATTTGCCTTTACACTGTACTTTGCAAATAAAATGCCCTGTCATATTACACCCATACAAAGAACATGAAGAACTGTAATATGATGCTATAAAAAAAATGACATTGTGCCATTACTTCTAATTACATTTTTAATTTATTAAGCAATAAATAATGTAAGTGACTGTACAACAGATGATAAATTATTAATACAGACAAAATATACAGTATAATAGCGCAAATATATAGTCTAATGAAATAGTGTAATTTGTATTTCATTCATGTTTGTGTTTTATTAAAAGTGCTTACTACATGTCATCATGTCAATGTGTTTTTAGAAAAATCAAAATACAATGTAAATAATGTGTGAAAAAAAATATGTGTGAAAGTATTTAGAATGGCCTGTGTAATTTGTAATAAATTGTAAAAACATTTCAACATTGTTTGTTTTTCGTTTTGTGATTCTATTTTGGTTAACATCATGAATCATAGGTGTGGATCTGAGGCTTGCTGATTCTCATCTGTTGAACATAAAAAAAGTTTTAATAAGTCAATATTTGTTGGTGAACAGTAGAACATACCTGAACTAACCCACATCTTCCATTCCACACTCCTTATATCTTTTAAATAAAAGGTTTGTATTACTTTATTAACGTTTATAGGTTTGCTTTTTTACATAATATTTAAAATAGACTAAACACATATGCATTTGAAAATAAGTTCTGTGATTTAATTTATTGAATGTAATCTTTTGAGCCCTTAATTTTGAGCAGATAATTGTACATAAAAGCAAAATGTATATAGGTATGTAATGCTTGTCTATATAATACCATATAGCCATATACAATTATAAACTTGCTTTATTTTAATAAAAAAGAACATCTATATGTAACTAGCTAATTCTCCTAAGGTCTGCAATAAATTTCTAGATCTGATATGACAACTGTTCCAATTTGAAAGGTTTACTACTTCACTGCTGCTTTACCCTAACTAATTTATTCAGGTTTATTACTAAAATCTGTCATATAATTTTATTTAAGATAAAATTATTGCCCATAGATGTTTTTGTACTTACAGGGTGATACTGAAGTGATGATTCATTTTGAGACAAGTTGAACTGGGGGGAGGAAGGATGCATAGAAGCAGTTGTTCTGTAAGGTGTGGTATTCTGCCTGAAGAAGTTCTCATTCGAATGTGCAGGATTATAATATGTTTCATCAACAACTGTAATACAATTAAATTGTTATTAACTTAACCAGTAGTAGTTGTCCAAACAACATAATTACTGAGGACAGATTTGCTCATGACACCCAGTATAATTATAAATTCCATGAATAGTTTATAGCTGTGCAATACTGTGCAATGGCAGAAAAATAAATAAATAAACTGATATAATGCACTTGCATGTTGGTACCTGAATGGCATGTGTTTGACCTTTTTTCTGAGCTCCAATCAAAGTCATCATCTATCCACTGATTGACAAGAGCTTCCTTATTGTCTTTATTCCTGTTCACCAGAGTACAACAGGGGGAATTAGCTGGTAATTGTGGACATGCATGTTCAAAAAGAAAAACTTAACTTTGAACATTATTAATATTCAAAATTCAAGATATTAAAATAACTTCATACCTCTTCTGTTTCCTTTTATTAAATAAAACATATCCTGAAAGAATTGCTACAGCTAATATTAAAACTACAGCAACAGCTGCCATTCCAGCATAGAAGCCCACTTTGTTAACTTGATACTTGCAGTCTTCTCCAAGATACCAATTTATATCTGACTGAAGACAGCTAGAACACACAAAATGACAGAGGACTGAGCACTTTGCACAGGAAAAACTTCTACAACAAATTTAAGGTTTTTAAAACCATTTTACATTAACATGTTAAGCAAGATAAAATAAAGACATATTGTACAACTAATATGACTAAAGCATTAACACTTAAAAAATACTCACTAGCAGGATGGTCCTTGCTTAGAAACTTCACAGGTACCTTTGTTCTTGCAGATTTTTGGAGTAGGATGATCAGAATGGCATGGGTTGACACATATTAGTTTGCCCAGCACAGTAGCAGGAGCGTAATACTGACGATACACCTCAGGAAGCATTGCTGTAACTTGCTCACAATACTCTGAAAATAAAATAAGTGTAAAGTAAGATTAAATGCATTCTGGTTAAAAGGGTATTTAATTTAGTATAAGAGACTGAGTTCTAAAATTTATTAAATTACCTTTTTCATTCAGTTCAGTTTTGTTAACCTGGGTGTAAGTAACAGTAAAGTTTGGGCAGGCTAAAAAATAGCGTAGAAAAATTGTATTAAAGTTGTTCCATTTTGAAAAATTACAAATTAAAAATCATTTTAAATATAGACGGCACAATAAAGAACATACCAGTCATTGTAAGATTGCATTCTGGAATCGCTAATAATTTAACAGCTTTTTCGATAGACTGAAAGACCTCATTATAGTTTTCATTGACATTGATGTTTTCAATTTTTACAACGATGTCATGCTCAACATTCAAACTGGAAAAAAAAGTTGGATAACAGTTAGTAGATAATGTCAGAACCTAAAACTGAGAACTTCTGAGAAATAATCTGATAATGGTAATGACATATAAATACTTTTCCAAATACAGAACACAGTGTTTTGTGATGCTTACCTTTTAAAAATTGATGTTTCCTTTTCTATCCACTTGCTTTGCATTCGGCCCTTGGGAGTTTTTCTTTCCCTGTAGCTTAATGCAAAAGTGAGATATTATCAGCATTTTAATTAATCATACTTTTATTTGTATACAACTGTTTCTATAGTTGCTTATAAATATATAGATATACCTCAGTATTATGTTTGTTATATTTAAGAAGCTGTTGATATTGGCTTCGTAGTATGGCATCATCTGTAAAAAGCAGTGGTTATATATACATTTTTTGTTAGATCAAGCAAGGCTATATTAGGCACAGTATATTATTAATGGGAGTCGTGACTGATTGGATTACGAGTGGTCAGAGAGTAATACATAGTTTTTTCAGTGTATGATTGGTTAATTTTTCAACAAAAGAAAAAAATCAATATTTTTAATTAGCTTTTTTGTTTTTGGTATATGAACATATATTATGAACAAAACCTTTTTCACTTTTTCACAAAAACCTTTTCTACTTCACTAGAGTGTAAATAAAGAAAGAGCTGATCATTAGAGTTGTATTTGAGAGCTGTATGTGTGTAAGGGAAGTGCCTGAGCATTGATAAGTTGTGCCTGCAATTCCACTATGCCACTAAGTAAATTCTGTCAGATATTCACATTTTACATTTTCTTATTTCCTTTCTGTGTGATTGACGTCTACACACAAACTAATGTACTGTCATACTGTGTAACAACTGTCAATACTGATGTATGAATTTTAAAAAACTACTTTGAAACATAATATGGTGGAGGAGCTAGTCTTCATTATTTACCTGAGATCTGAAGTACATCACAAATACTTTATATTGTTGGGAGGATGGATTTTCATATTCAGGGATATATTCTTGGTTTATTTCTATTTCAGCAATGGCTGCTCTTTCAATAATATCTGAAACAAAAGAAAATTACTATTTAATTAGGGGTAGTTTAGTATGATATGAATAATTAACAACCTAAAAATATTATTGTTGTATCTTAGAATAGACAGTGCCCTAGTTGTCATTTAGACACTTTCATTTTAGATTGTAAATTTTACAAGAAATATGCATACATACCTGGACGTGATAATTCAATTTCAACAGTGTCGCAAAATCTTCCTGTGAAACCAGAGCGGCAGTAACAGCCAGTTGGTGTTGGAGTTCCACCATTTGCACATAGTATAGGTGATTTTGTTGTAGTTGTTGATGTGGTAGGACTGACTGAAGTAGTGGGACTAAGTGTAGTTGATGTGGCTATTTCTGTAGTAAGAGTAGTAAGAGAGTTGTGAGATGTTGTTTTTAAACTCTCCATAGTTGGCAATGTGTCATTAGTCACCATGCCAGCATCAGGTGTAGTTGTGGATACTGTAGATGTAAATGTAAGAGAGTTATCGGTAGTTGGTTCAGTTGGTATATCTGTGGTTGGTATTGTTGTAGGAGAGCTCTCTGTGGCTCCATCTGGTGTAACTGTTTCTGTGGTAGCACTTGATGTAGCTTTTTCTGGTGTAAAAGTTGAGGAGGTACCTGTGGGTGTTACTAAGCTCTCAGCTGTTGTAGTTGAATGAATAGTTATAATGCCTGCATCTGGTGTAGTTGTAGCAGAGTTGCCTGTGGTTGTTTGTAAACTTTCAGCCGTTGTGGTGCTGTCACTAGTGGTCATGTCAGCATCTTGTGTAGTTTTAAGAGTGGTGTCTTGGGTTGTTTCTAAACTCAAAGTAGTTGTGGTGAAGTCATTACTTGTCATGCCTGTATCTGGTGTAGTGGAATAAAAGTTCTCTGTGGTTGTTCCTGAACTCTTAGTTGTTAAGGTGCTGTCAGTAGTAGTCATGCCACCATCTCGTGTAGTTGCAGAAGTGGTGTCTTGGGTTGTTCCTAAACTCAAAGTAGTTGTGGTTAAGTCAGTAGTTGTCATGTCTGTATCTTGTGTAGTGAAATGAGAGTTTTCTGTGGTTGATTCTAAACTCTTATCTGTTGTAGCGCTGCCACTAGTTGTCATGCCAGCATTGTGTGTGGATGTAGGAGTGCTGTTTTGGGTTGTCGTTGAACTCTCTGCAGCTGTGGGTGTGGTAGAGTACCTAGTTGTCATGGCTCTATCTGTCGTAGCTGTTTCTGTGAAACCTGTTGATGTGGCTATTTCTGATGTAGAAGTTGGGGAGGTATTTGTTGTTGTTACGAAGCTTTCAGCTGTTGTGCTTATGTCAATAGTTATCATACCGGCATGTGGTGTAGTTGTAGGAGTGTTTTCTGTGGTTGTTTTAAAATTTTTAGAAGTTGTGGCACTGTCAGTAGTCATGCCTGTAACTGGTGTAGTGGTAGGAGGGTACTCTGAGGTTGTTTCTGAACCATCAGTAGTTGAAAAAGAATCGCCAGTTGTCATGCCACCATCTCCTGTAGATGTAGATGTAGTGGTGGGAGAGTTTTCAGTGCTTGTTTCTAAACTGTCAACTGTTGTGGCTGTATCACTATTTGTCATGCCTG
>JAOVVF010000042.1:11597412-11625120 GCA_028565595.1 Duopalatinus emarginatus | reverse complement strand
GTTGTCTGTGGTTGTTTCTCTGCCTTTGGTTGTTGTAGCAGAGTCAGAGGTTATCATGCCTTTGTCAGGTGTAGTGGTGGGAGAGTTTTCAGTGCTTGTTTCTAAACTGTCAACTGTTGTGGCTGTATCACTATTTGTCATGCCTGTGTCTAGCGTAGTGGATGGAGAGTTTTCTTCGGTTGTTTCAGAACTCTTAGCTGTTGTGGTTGAGTCACTAGTTGTCATTCCTGTAACTGCTGTAGTTCTAGGAGAATACTCGGTGGTTGTCTCTGAACCATTAGTAGATGTACCAGAGTCACTAGTTGTAATGCCTCCATCTGGTGTTGCTGTTTCTGCAGTGCCTGTTGATGTCACTATTTCTAATGTAGACATTGGGGAGGTTTCTGAACCTTTAGTAGTTGTAGCAGAGTCACTAGTTATAATGCCTCCATCTGGTGTTGCTGTTTCTGTAGTAACTGTTGATGATAAAAACAAGAAAGCACACTCATTATCCAAGCTGCTGTCTTTTCCAGTGCTGACTAGATCACCAGTCTATTATAGGGCACACACACATACACCTAAGGGAAATGTAAATCACCTGACTGCATATCTTTCTTTTTGTGGTACCATCAAGGATGCATCTTCAGTAGGGGAGACCAGGAGCCACATTCAAAACTCCCAGAGAAAGTTATCACCAAACGTTTTTTTAGGTAAAAATGTAACTTTTCTATCAGATGCATTTTTTGGATACTGTCCTAAGATCAAATGTCTAGGAATCCAAAGAAGTATTATTAGAATCACTGTTTCCTAAGCTAAAAATAGGAATAACTAACATGCCAAACTAGCAGGCAGACTAGTTCATATGAGGTAAAATCATGGCTGGTGATATTGGAATGGTTGTAATGCCTTGTTACAACCGTTCCTGAACCAAGTAGTCAGTGACTTTTATTTATATTTTCAGAAACAATGATCATCAACATAAATCATTTAATTTGTATGTTGCTTCACATCATAGCTTTAAGAGCTCATTGTTTACCCTAGCAACTGCTTGACAACATTATAACAGGAGTTTTTTTCTCTGACTGTGCTGCACAAGAAGTCTGTCACATCAAACAAGAGAGGCACTGAGGTAAATGTTCAGCACAGTTTTCTCTCATGTCAGTTCTTGTTCATTATTATAAAAACAAGAATGAGTGCCACATTAGATTATTGAAACAATATACAATATGGTTATGTATTAGGCCTACATAAACTAGATTACATGCCAAGTTAATAATAATTAGTTGCAAGCTAACAGTCAGTGGAAACACGTGTTTGCTTACAGCATGCCAAATATCAAAAAAGAGGAAGACAGACAGGGTCCAACTTTCTATTCATCTGATGATTTCCACTGTTGGCAATGTTCATTTGATTTCATGTTTACACTTTTTTGAGGATGTGTGTTCTAACCATTTAATAACTTTCTTGCATTATAATTTGATATGAATTTGATCCCCCTTGTCATGTTTGATCCCCCTTGTCATGTAGTGTGAAAGAAAGTTATCATTGGCCTGTTTAAAAAATAAATGAATAGTCACAATAACATGAATTATAAGTAATGTTTTTGATTTTGAGAATTTGATTGATTAATTATGCATATTTTAGACATGTTACAACCATCCCTGTACACTGGGATGGTTGTAGCAGTAGAGTGACTGTATTTAAATCAATTCTAAAAACTGTACATATTTCATGAAATCACTTAGATACATTGTTTCAGTAGTTGACACATTGAAGTTTATAATATAGCAAATTGGCTATTCCAGTGTAAATCATTTTTAATTTATTGGAAAAATCGCAAAAAGTGTTACAACCGTTCCTGGTGTCCCCTACTACTGATATGTATCTTTCACCTGTAAATGTACATGTAATGTACATTTTATCTGTAGTTTAATCTGTAGTGTTAAGGTCCAATTATGTAACTTCTGAAGGCAAAAAATACATACTTTTGGTACAAAAAAACGTACCCTTAATTACGCCAGCAGCCAGGAAAAGTACAGTTTGGTACCTTTTAGAGTGTATAACTTTATATTTAGAGTGTATCAGATACATCAGGTACATAATTATTTATTAGGCTAACAAAAAATTTAGCTAAGATACATATTTAAACTTTTATCACTTTGGAATAATTTTATAGTTTTATCTGGTAGGCAAAGGGATATCTCTCTATTTTTACTGTTGGTAAATGTACAACTACAGAGAACAGACAAATCTGATACAGTCACTACACATAGTGTCATTTGGGACACAACATTAGAGTTTTCAAGGCTTTAAATCAATACAGTAACTAAACAATCAAAATGAGTGTAGTGTCACGCTTTAAAATATGACATCCAGTTGTATGTCCTACTATTACTAAACAATATAATATCTTACCTGAAACTTGAAACTGGCACAAGATCAGAAAAATAAAAGAGGCTGTCCGTGAAAAAGACATAGTGGCAAAAGTCAAAATCAAAGTAATATACCCATACAGACTAATATACACTACAACCAGCACAGTATATAATGATTTAATTGGTGAAGGTACAATGAGGCAACCCTTTCTGATTCGCATTTACTCGAATTGACGTAATAATGATGTAGTAAAGTTTATTGCATGATACAGTACCACTCCCTCATCACCTACCATACCCTTCTCATACTTGCTCATTCCGAAACTCAGTAAATAAGTAAATCTAGAAAATGCTGTACAACATAAGAAAATGGGGATGTGTATTATTTAGGATAGTCAGTACTTTGATTTTGACTATAGGATAGTCAGACTTTGTATATATATTTTTGTCTATATTTTATATGAACGTACTTACGACAATAAAACGTCTAACAATTTATTGTCTGAATTAGCAGGCACTTGCACTTGCACATGTGCGCACACACGCACACACACTGTGCTCTTTGGATTCATAGTCACTGTTTTTTATGAGCTAATGTTGGGGGAATGCAATAAAAACATGGTTAGTGGACATGAACAAAAAGCTTGGTGACGATAATAAAAACTGATCTAATGTTATATAACAATCCATCTTATCAGCACCTAGCTGCCTCTATTTGCTACAGATAACTTATATTTAAAAAGGTTTGATTTGCAAATTGCCCCTGCAACCCCAAGATATGGAAATGCCACTGCTGTAACTGCTGAAAGTTTGAAAAAAAAAGAGGCTATCTTACCATGAAAACTGTATATATGTATACAATTGTGTTCAGTTTATACAGTGATACAATTTATAAAATGCAAACATTACAACGGATTAATACAAACTAATTTTATGAGCTGGCAAATAGTGATTGTTTTAATGATAATATATAGTGGTCAGTGATTTAAGATCTATCACATACCAGATACAGGCAGTACACACCCATGGACTTTGTGTCTTTTTAATTAACATTCACAGCTCTATTTTTAAACATGTAATTCCAATGGTGTCAAGGACCAGTTGCTTTCACCTTTGTTCATCCTTAGAGTCTAACAACTTTATAAAATGATATTATATTATAACATTTATTTTATTGTTTAATTTTGCTATTAAATTTCACATTTTACAACAGAAAGGTAGTATTGCACAAAGGAGCTATTTCATATCATCAAACAGTTTATTTGTCACATACATAGTTATATGTAATACAACTTGCAGTATAAAAGGTTTTTGATGACTGTCCGCTTACATAAAACTAATATTTGTAAATATAAAAATTAAATCGTTCGTGTTATGACTATAAAATAAATGTCATGAAGATGAATCTGGGTTTCTTCAAGTTACAATGATTATATTTATCATATCATATCATATTATATCATAATAATATCTTAGGTTAAAGCAGCTGTAATTCATTAAAAATCTATGAGACGCAAGTCTCTGCAGGTTGGAGTAGTTGGCTTTTCGAAAGCTTGCCAGGTGTTTGAGTTCAGGTTATGGTGGGCATATTACCCTAACCTCAACCCCAACCCTAACTGTAAGATTTTGGCACACCCATCTTTTGTTACGTCCACACGTTCAGTCAGTAGAGGCCTGTACTTGAAATCCACCATCCACTGTAATATTGATCATACTTTGGTCACCACATGGTAGCAGCATTATGTTTGTCTGTGGCAAGACAATAATCCAAAATAATGAATAAAAATCATAATTATCATGAATTTATAATTAAAAAATTTGTTTCTTGCTCTGTTAAAATTACATGTGTGAATGACTGCTCTTTTGTCTGACACTATGGATGCTTCCTCTGACTTAGATCTGACCACCAAATTACTGATAGCCCAGCAATTAGGTAATAGGTTTGGACCAGCAAGCTGTTACTTTTATAGACCCTATTATAGATACTCCTCAGCAGGCTTTTTCACCCTCGTATGCATTCTCTATCTTCATTTATTTAGCTATCTCTCTTTCTCTTTGCCCCCCTTACTCCCTTTTTCTTGGCTTATGCATGTTTAGTCACTTGTCTTCGTGGTGATAGTGCAAGAGCAACAAAATATAATAAGGTAGATACACTCCTTCACTGCTTAAAGCACTGAAATAGAGACGACAGTTTGTATTATATATTGAAATATATTAAATTTGTAGTATATATTGAAAATCTATCAAATTTAAAATCAAACATCTAAGCACATCTGCCATAAAGCTTAATGATGATACAATTTTTTCCTTTCTCTTATTTGTGCATCATTTGTGGTTTTTTTGGATATCTCTTCAGCTCTCTCAGCATTCTGCTTCTCCTAATGTAATTGGTAATGGTGGTGGTTAGATCAAGCAGAATTAATGGATAAAGGTTATGCAGAGGCACATAATCAATGTCTTAAATGTTTAGACTCTGAGGTAGACTGTATGTTTTGCCAGGTAAGTATGCTTGAGGTGTGCTTGTGTTTAAATGTTTGCATTCTCAAACATATTAAATTTCAGGCTTTATTATGTTGAATTTTATTAATGAAATGCCCTGGTAGGATTGATTGCATGTAACAGCCATGACCTCACTCGATATTTCTCAGGGAGTCTCGGATTTTTAATTTTTAAAAATCCCAGAGGACATACATACTCATACATAGGATATGCAAATTATGCACAAGAATTGTCATTCATAAAGTTTAAAGATTTAAATTAGGTCACTTAATTGCAACATGAAGTTTATATTCATACAATTTAGCTTCTCTCACAGCTGAGTTCCATTTACAATATTTTATGCTTTCATCCTTTCTTCATGTTTGTTTCGTTTTTTAGAAACAGTTTACAGTGTTGAATTCAGTTTCTGGGGGAGTGGTTACTAGGGTGTTACAGTAATAAAATAATAAAATCATTATGTAATAAATGTAGACAACATAAAATCTGTATCATGCCATCTAAACAAGTGCATGCACAGACAGTTTTTAAATTCGTCTCATGGTATAAATTCTTAATTAAAAGTGTGTTGTTATGCCAAATAACTGCATTTGAGTTCAATTAAATTCTGCAAGAACTGCACAAACCTCTGCCCCTCCTTCTTCGACTTCCTTTGGCACAGCCACCTCAGCTAACACACACAAATTGAGAGAGCAGCATTCTGTAGATCAGCATCCACATCTCCCTGACCTGCCTTTGTTGATGACAAACAGCTCTATATGTCCAGCTTAACTTAGGTAATACCTCACCATTCATTTTTATCAACAAGCAAGCTAGTCTAACATATGCACAATGTTATATAGTTTCTTTGTTGTTTTTCTGTCTTTTTGAGAGATGTATAAATATTAAATGCTACAGAGCATCATCTCAGTGTGTATTGATAATTTTGTAGAAAGTATAGGTTTTTAAATTAATATGTAAAATAAATATTTAAGTAAAATTGTGTTACTGTATGTAACATTTTCTATGTAAATAATTATGAGCAGGGTGCACTTTTTTTTAGAAGCACCTACCCCCACAAATGTCTATGCATAGCCCTGTATATAAAGTGTGCAAGTCCCAGATAAAGATAAAGTAGTTCTAAGCCTTTAACAGCAGGAGTGAAATATATTTAGCAATATCATCTGGTTTCAACAGCTTACATTCTCAGAGTCAAGATGTCTGTTTTATCATTCCTTTTAATAGTTACTATTAATTACTAATAGCTACTATTTTAACATTAACTATTAATACCATTAATAATAGTTATTTCATTAATAACTATTAGGCCACTAAAATAAACTCATGGTTACTTTATTTGAGTGGTACCTACACATATATAATCAATGCATTATCTATATTTTAAGCAGTTTTGTTGCCTTTTTTATCTCTTTAAGTGACATCTGACTTCTGAAATGACTTCTGTTTGTCGACTAATCTGCTGATAACAAAGCAGAACATTGATGACACTGTGGGGCTGCACGGTGACACTGCAGTTACTGTGTGGGATCTGATTTTGTGGGTTTGAGCCTCGTTCTGTGTTCTGTCTGTGAGGAGTTTGATGTGTCGTCTCTCTTCCTGGAGAACGCACAATTGGCGAAGTGGCTGCGCTAAACTGCCCCTAGCTGTGAGTGTGTGAGTGAATGGGTGTGTGTCTGTATGTCATACCATGTAATGGACAGGCGCCCTGTCAAGGAAGTGTTCACTGCCTTGCACCCAGTTATTCCAGGTTACTGACTAATGCATTGTGCCTTACAATAAATCAGGTGACTGATATGTGGGAGTTATAAATGCATATAAATGTCTTTTGTCTTTTAAAGAAAACAAATTGGCCGAATGAAATTCCAAATAAAAGTCTCCCTAATTATACCTAACTCATCCATGTTTATGGACATGAGAACTGGGTGTTTTTTTCTCGCGAGAATTGTTGTCCTCTTTTTTTTTAAGCAGTCTCCCTCTACTGACACAGCGGTGCAGTACGACCCCTATCGTCACTGATCGTAGTTACATCAAGCGTTTAAAGGGCCGAGGCAGTAATTCTGGTCGTGACAGAGTAGGCAGTGATCCTCTGTCCTGTGGTTCCCTCTCCTCTACACCCACTCTCATCAGCACGGCCATCGTTCCGGCTCGTTCGGCTCAAGGGCAGGGGAGAGAAAGGAGGGAACAGGAGAGAGCCAAGCCGCCGTGCGAACAGGAGTCGCCAGGTATAGTTCATTCAGACACTTTAAACCTTCCGTTGCTCTCTATTGCTGTTTAACTTATGCGAACGCGGGCCTTTTTAATCGGAAGTAAATCCTTCGCCGCGACATGATAAGCGCAGTCATGAGAAAGAGCTGTGTGTGTGTGTGTGTGTGTGCGAGCGCGCGCGCGTGCGTGTGTGCGCGTGCGTCTTCACGCGCTGTTGCGTGTTTGTCAAGGTTTGCATGTATCTGCGTTTGTCAGTTTGATCGATGCCATGTACTTCCACCTTGAAAATGCTGCACATGCTAAGGATTTATAACCCCTGGAGTAATCTGGAATATTTCGTAAAACGTCTATCTCCTTTTACAGTGATCGTTTCCCCCAATAAATGTCATTACAACTACTTATTATAAATTATTTTTATCTCGGAACGGACTGCATTCTTCTACTTTATTATTGTAGTTGTTATTAATGTTTTTTTTTTATTGCCATTACTAGAAGTAATTTGTTAGTAAAATAGCAGGAGGAATACACAGACACTGGTAGAAATCTACTTATTAATGTACGTAGGCTGTATATCTGTCCTAAGGCCAAGTCATCCACTATAATTTAAACTTGTCAGAATTAACTGGCTTGTACAGATCAAGTAATGCGAGCCAACTAAAAAACCAGCCCGTAACACTGTGTTATGTTCTTAGGCAACACAAGGTTTCAGATATTATGCCGGAAGCCTGTGATGGATGTGTGTGCGCTCGCTGATTTCATTACTCTGCATGACTGGCTGGATGTTAAGTAGATGGATCTTGCAGCAGATACAGACAGAAAATCAGGCGGCCCGTGAACACACCCCGACGCACGCGCAGTCGGTGGCTCAGCGCTCTAAAATTAAGTCTTGTTTACCTCGAGCACCTGTCTCACAACCTTCCCGGCTCGTCTGCTCCTGAACGGTTTAATTAGATGTGCACAAGATGCAGTGCCTTCTGGATAGCCTTCCTATGTGGAGCGCAGATCTGTGCTTCATAAGCAAACCCTAATTCAATAGGCCTAGAACATGAAAACACTGTTGTGTATACACTGATTCTGCAATCATTAGATCTGCGATCATTAGATCTGCATTATTTTTTTAGGCAAAACAGACGAAGAAATCATCTTCTTTATTCTTCTTCCCTTTTTTTATTATGTGGAACATTTGAGATGCACAAAAGCAGCCACTGGTCAAGGTTACAGAACCGGTCTTGTAACTGAAAGGTTGCCGGCTCAATAATCTCTATCGACAGGACACGACTGAAGTGCCCTTAAGCAAGACAGCTAACCGCCCCAACAGCTCCTCTGGTGCACCCCAAATGTGCTCACTGCCTCCTGTGTGTGTTTCTGTCTGTGTAGATGGGTTAAACGCGGAGGTCAAATTCCTCTTTGTACAAGAACAGTAGGTTGTTCACTTCACTTTATTCTACTTAACCAAATGAATAAACACAGCAATAATAGCCAGCTTAGCCAGCAGTTTACAAAGACGTTCATTATAAGCTTAACAGTAAGAATTATATTTTGTTTTAGATTGTGTTCATTTTAACAATAACACTGCTCTGTACTGGGTCTGACAACTGAACCAGCCGTGAGACAAAGCACAACATGGACCCATCACAGTGATTTGTACGTTGATCAGTAGGTCAGTGAACTGTAAGTCATATGTGGGAGTGTAACCATGTGTATTCTTATTACTGCACAAACATGCAGAAAAAATGTTCACTTCATCCAACAGCTAAACTAGATTAGTCTAAGTTTCTTGCAGAAATACAAAAATTCTAAATTAAGCTAATCTTATACATATTTGCAATGTCTAAACTGCATGCTGCATAAATGTTGCACTAAATATTGTTTACTCTGCTACAGGCATATTAGAATTTCCTTTAATAATTAAATTATTTTTTACAAAATGCTATAGAGGTGAGAGTTGTTTATTTTTCTGTCAGAAAACTATAAGAATTGTATATTATGCAATAAACAATCATGGTAACATAACCCAATGTTTCCATGCAAAAAAAAATATTGTTAACAAAAGTGTCATGATTGTGTATGGAGACGATGTAGTGGACAATATGGACTTTTAATTCCTATGGCTTGTATCAACAGAAAACAGCAGCCTGTACTGTAGCCTAGTTGTTCTTTATTTTTCTCTGATTTACCCAAACCAACTGACTACAGATGGCTAATCTGCTTTAGTTTTCAAGCTAAGTAGCCTACAAGGATTAGCAGTATACTTGGTAATCTATTGATGTTTATTTTATAAGAAAAGAGGCAGATTAGTGGAAGAGGGGAAGTTGTATGTATGGATATGACCATGCATAATACAGCATGTAATCCCAAGCTGAAAGTGAATCCCCCTGTGAACTTCATGCACAGATTCCAGGGTCTAATTTGAGCCTCCCTCCCGTGTCTGTCCCCCATGCTCATTCCCCCCTTTACCCTTGTATCTGGCTAGCAGCTGTTCTTCTGGATATTAATAAGTCCATTGAGACACACTGACAGGCACCCCTGTTTCCTAGTCCCCTGGGCACCATCACAATCACTGTTTTACTGTCATCTCCAGTAAAAAGTAATCAAAGAACAGGGGGGAAACAAAGGGGCATTAATATCAATAATTAATCAGTGCATGGTACTACACAAATTTGATTGCATTGTTTAGAAAAAAAAGACACAAATGATATATGAGAAGGTACACATATCACCAGTTCCTGACATGATTATATTAAATAGTGGTGTGTAAATAATGGTTTCTACATAGGTTTCTCTTGAGTTTTTCATTTGATTTTTGCTAATTTAAAATTCAGTGACATTCATTCAGTGACATTTCTCAGATATGTAAGAATAACTGCAGTCCTTTCTAGTAAGCTAAGGAAAGTCTTCACATTGTGTTTTTTAAAATTGTATGTGTTTATCATCCAGTGCCTTTCTCTCCCACATGCTTGCTGTTTGAATTCTGTAACAATTCCATTAAAAGAGCAATGACACTGCACTTTTCCCCCCAGTTATTTCTGACCCTCTGTGATTTTGGTTTAGATAAATAGCTGATCTGCTGTGAAATGTCTGTTAAAGCGCTTCATACCAAAGCATACGGGCCCTCACATCCAGACTGTGCAACAGCTTCTTTCCACAAGCTATTAGACTTCTGAACAATCAGATTCTGCTCTGATAAACTGCACACATCTCAGTGACTGGACTGAACACACAAAATCTCAGCTACAAAAGACAAAACAAAACAAAAAATCTGCCTACATAACTGTAAGAGCACAATGCTTACTCTTATACCATAATGGTCAATGTTACTGCTAAACAAAATGTCTATGTTTACATTATACCATATGGTCAATAACTGCTGCTACATCTATACATAAATGGACATAACTGCACCTTACGGCTCCCACTACCAGTGGGCTGTCTGCACTCCTCTCCCCCCTATTTAATGTTGAGTCCTGTGTATTTATTGTATATTGTCCTGTGTATTTATTGTAAATTGTCTGGTGTCATTGCACAAGCTACCGCACTCGTGCACTTTACGTTCTGCTGTGTAGTCTATTGTTCTGTGTAGCACCTTGGTCCTGGAAGAACGTTGTTTTGTTTCACTATGTACTGTACAATACTGTATATGGTTGAAATGACAATAAAACTATTTGACTTGACTTGACTATATAGGAAATGGTCCTCAAAAGCTTAATATGGGAGGTAGCCCATCATAAATAGCTGTTCTAGTTTTAACATGCATACTGCCGCAGTCTATTTGTTAAAGAAGCTAAGTCTAACTCTTGAAAAAAATATGCATAAATTATTCTATTTTAATTATCTGTATGCATACAACTAATAATAAGTGTTTCAGGTTGCCAAAACGACAAGCAAAATGAAATTACAAAATATATCAACCTTATTTACTTAGATATAAAAACAGTAACATATGCAACAAGTAACGTACATATAAACATATAATCCAATTCAAGCCTAAATAGACATCTACAACAGAAAAGCAGAAAGCACCTATCAGTTCAGATATCTATGCTTTATTTTTGCCATCAGTGCTCAGAAGTGCACTTTCTTTGCCTAAGCCCAAACCTGAACCAGCAATAAAACTCTTCCAGAATGCATATTAAACTGACCATAATTTGTCATATAAAATAAAGTGAAAAAATAATGGGGTGTTGCTGCCTACATAATTTTCATGTTTACTGTGGTATCTGGCTACAAAGATAACATGGATGTTGGCAAAAACCCAAACCTTTCACATAAAATATCTAAACCTAGGGTGTTAACAACCCCAGACAGGCAAAGGAGACAGAAGAACAGAAATAGCGGCATCCCCACGCAGCTGCAGAAGAAGTCATGTACCCTCCCCCTAACCATGCCTCTCGAACTAATCCAGTCATCATGGTAACCACACAACACATAGAACAACCTTACAGGTGTATTTGAGTGTTAAGACATTTCCATCAAACAAGTGATATGTCATATGTAGGAGGTTACTAGTAGTGAATGGGGGAGCAACAGTCATGTGAGGGAGAACTTTTATAGTGTTTATAAAGCACCCATTATGTAGAGCTCAAGAACTTCTGGATCTTTTCCCATATTATTCATAATTTAGTATTTGTTTAGGATTTGAAGAAATCTTGTTTCTTATATATTACAAATATATATACACAAACACTTGTATCCTTTTACAATTTACCATTAGATTTGTATCCCAATTGTGTGGTGACTACATTTGGTTTTCTTTTCTTCTACAGATTATAATCTGAGCTGAGCCTGGAAAAAACAAGCACTTAGCCAAAAACAAACACAGAGGAGAACATGAAGATCTTAGTCCCCCATATTATTCTCATTATTTTCTTTATCCACCATTCCCTTACACAAAGTGACTCTGAATTTATTGTAACAACCAGGTTAGGTCGTGTCCAGGGTATACGATTGCCCACCCCAGACCGAAGCCATGTTGTTGCCTTTCTGGGTATTCCATTTGCAGAACCTCCTGTAGGAAAAAAGCGTTTTAAGCCAGCTGAGCCCAAAAAACCATGGAATGATGTGTTTGAAGCCACAGATTATCCCAATGCATGCTACCAGTATGTGGACACTTTATTTCCTGGTTTTCCTGGCACTGAAATGTGGAACCCAAACAGGATGATGAGTGAGGATTGCTTATACCTAAACGTCTGGGTCCCTGCTGCCCCTCGGCCACACAACCTCACTGTTATGGTATGGATATATGGTGGTGGCTTCTACAGTGGTTCTTCCTCTCTAGATGTCTATGATGGTCGCTTTCTAGCACATTCTGAGAAGGTGGTGGTGGTTTCTATGAACTACCGTGTGGGTGCTTTTGGCTTCCTTGCCCTTAATGGATCATCTGAGGCTCCTGGAAATGTAGGACTGCTGGACCAGAGAATGGCACTCCAGTGGGTCCAGGACAATATTCAATTTTTTGGAGGCAATCCTAAGCAGGTGACCATTTTTGGGGAGAGTGCAGGTGGTGCCTCAGTTGGCATGCATCTTCTATCTCCAGAGAGTCGGCCCAAATTCACTCGTGCCATTATGCAAAGTGGTGTGCCAAATTCCCCTTGGGCTACAGTCAGCTTTGATGAGGCTCGAAGAAGGGCCACAAAACTAGCCAAATTTGTAGGATGTCCTGATGATGATGACACTGAGCTAATTGACTGCCTTAGGACCAAGCAACCACAAGAGCTTATTGACCAGGAGTTCCGGGTACTTCCATATAGCAGCCTGTTCCGTTTTTCATTTGTGCCTGTGATTGATGGTGTGGTGCTTCCTGATACTCCTGATGCCATGTTGAGCTCAGGTAACTTCAAGGATACTCAAATTCTTTTGGGTGTAAACCAGGATGAAGGGTCGTATTTCTTGGTTTATGGTGCACCAGGTTTCAGCAAGGACAATGATAGTCTGATCTCAAGGGAGGACTTTTTACAAGGTGTTAGGATGGGTGTTCCTCATGCCAATGAAATTGGATTGGAGGCAGTTATACTTCAATACACAGACTGGATGGATGAAGACAACCCTGTGAAAAACCGTGATGCGATGGATGACATTGTGGGAGACCATAATGTAATCTGCCCTTTGCAGCACTTTGCAAGATCATATGCTCAGTACAGTTCTAACCCTGCTCAGACAGTTACAACAGGTCAAGGAAACTTCGGTTGGCCCAATTCAGGCCCTGCAAGCAACAGCGGCCATACACAAGGTAAAGTAATTATGGAAAAAAGTAGTACTTTTGATTTGTAATTTTAAGAACCATATATCCTTAACCAAGCATTACTGTGTTCACAGTTGCTGTGTATCTCTACCTCTTTGACCATCGAGCCTCTAACATGGCCTGGCCTGAATGGATGGGTGTGCTCCATGGCTATGAAATTGAATTTGTTTTTGGCCTGCCTTTGGAGAAGAGGCTTAACTACACTGCAGAAGAGGAGAAGCTCAGTCGACGTATGATGCGATACTGGGCTAATTTTGCTCGTACTGGGTAAGTAAAACGGTTACATGTGAGCTTGTGGGTACCTGGAAAATTTGGTAGATGGTTGAATAGGATAATGCCAGTATCCCAATTTTTTTTCTCTGTTCCATTTCCTTAACTAGCAATCCCAATATCAATGTTGATGGATCAATAGAGAACCGACGGCGATGGCCTCTCTTCACAGCAGCAGAGCAGAAGCATGTGGGCTTAAATACAGATGCAATGAGGGTGCATAAAGGGCTAAAAACACAGCTATGCGCTCTGTGGAACCGGTTTCTGCCTCGCCTACTTAACATTACTGGTAACTAACAAAACTCACATTTGCATGAAACAGTGTAAATACATTATGATATAAATTGTTACAATTCTTATTATATTACTGCTGGAACTCCTATATGATCATTTTATATTTGTATTGTAAGAAACTGTCATAGAAAATATTATATTAACATATAGATTTCAACTGTCACAGCAGGAACACGGTGAACTGGGATATTGGGAATGTTAAGCACTAGAGGACAGATAAACATAACAGTGTTATAGAAATGGCTCACTTATGTTTTATGCTGTTTAGGCAAGAAAGTCTGTGTAAAATAAATGGGATAAGAAAACCATAAATTGATTTACTACACTGCTCATCCTGGTTTAGTTTTTCTTTTTCATGAAAAAGGGTTTAGTTCACAATTAATTTAAAAAGCTAAATTATACAATTAGTCTATGTACATGGCAGTCGTTATACTATGAAATGGCTTTGGAGTCTCGGAGAACATATATAGACCACACACTAAATAAGGCATTTCAGTCCATAAGGAAATGCCTTGTCATTTAATGTGTATCTTGGAAGTAAACTAAACAAATCGTCATCTTCTGCTGGTAGTGAAGCAAAAACTAAAGCAACTGAAGCTGTACACTCAAGAGTGTGTGGTAATTTGGCTTCAGTGACCTGAACTCATAAACTGCAAATTCTCCAGAGAAAGTCTTTGCTGTAATAAAAGGGTGGGGTTTGATGGGTCTATTGAGCTGCTGAGTAATTTGTTTAATGGGATCACTTGATGTATATGTCTGGAAGATCTCTGCACTGTTTGTTCAGTGGCAATTAGTTTCTCTCCATTTATTTTCTCCTTTTATACACAGACAACTCTGATGATGCTGAGAGGCAATGGAAGGCAGAGTTCCACCGTTGGAGCTCCTACATGATGCACTGGAAGAGCCAGTTTGACCACTACAGCAAACAAGAGCGTTGTACAGACCTGTAGATAGACCTACAGTGAATGTTAGACACAAAGAGAATGCAAGAAAATACAAATTCAAAAAAAAAGTGATGACCATATTACTCTATAGTCTCAGGAGCCCTATGATAGAATGTCAGTCGTTCTCTGAGCCACTGTAGAATAGGCCCTTTATTAATGGGTTCTTCTGAGTAGGTACAAGATTTTATTTGGGAAGGTTGCAGTTACAAGCTTTGTAGAGTATCATTTGCCAGCTGTATATCATTCACTATAATATCATTTTTCATGTAAGTACTATACTGTTGCCATAGGCTATTTGACAGTGTTGCATGTTAACTGCAGAAAGAGACTATTGAAAGTTGCAGTCATCATTCAGGATGTATGACAAAAATGTTAATGGTATTACCTCTAATAATTGTGTCTTTTGTGTGTCAGTATATCTGATGCTTAGAAGCCCTCATTCTTGTCCTCAGGATCCCACATTTCCCTTTTTACATAAGGGTTTGATTTGCTTAATATATATTTGCTGCTTGACCATGTGTGCATTTGTCTATATTTCTCTTCTGTCATGCCTGTTCTGTCTTCTGTGTGTATGCTATTTCTGTGTAAAGCATTTAAATTTTGTTTGATACACCTATTGCATGCATACTGGTGCTGAGAGCATGGTCCACTTCTATTTATGTGTGTTTGTGAAGGTGTATAAGCTAAAAGTGACTGTGTAAGTGTATATCCAAACTGAGTGCCTCCATAGTTCAGTATCCATTATCTCCTGTCTATATGTAGCACACCACTTGTGAAAGTCACCTCCACTTTCATTATATTTGCCTGGGCACTTTGTGCATGTGTGCAAGTCTTGAAGAGAGAGGTCTGTAACTACTGTGTCCTGCCTGTGTGCCAAAGAGTCAATAACTTTTTTCCACTACTGGCTCCCCTCCCAGTAGGAAAGAATTTTCATTACGGTAATGGAAGTAGTGTAATTTTGTTAGTGCTCATTTGAAACGACAGCCTGCTGTGTCAGCCATCTTAACCCCAACTCTGCCATCACTCAACTTATGCATTTGGTGGATGATGCAGAAAAGCAGCGTTTAAATGGGAGTGCTCAGAGAGGAGCCATTTAGCATTAAGACTCTACTCATTTTCTTGGTTATGTGTTTTTTTTTCTGTTAAGTATTTTGTTGCATGCTTGCACTAATTATAAAATGTAAAAGACTACACTGTTTTGAGTTTTCTCATATCTGGTTTAATTCTTATGTACTATATTTATTATATGCTTTTTGGACATTATTTTGTTATCATTTGATATCCTCACTATATTTGTATATTTTAAATTCTATGTGTCACACCACTGATTTACTCACGCATTATTTATGTATCATTTATCTCCATATAAGTTATAACACTGTGGAAGAGCAGGCCCTCCAGCGAGTATTATGATTAGTTCTTATTATATGTAACCTCACATGTTGACAGGATGAGGGCATTTTACATTGAATATATAAAATTTTGACAACAAAATAAAATGCTGTTATAAATCATGTAAGTATGAGATAGAACAGATAAGTGAAATAAATGCATGTGCTAGGAGTGTGGCTGGGGAACATTTGTCTCTTGCATCTTTTGCGCAATGGCAAGATTTGTCCTTATCTCCCCTGTCCAGTGAAAAGACCTGTGCATGTCCTAAATCTCTTCTATAAATGAATTCTGTAGTCAGAAATGTGACTGATATTCCTTGTAATCCAGTGCTGATGAATATTATTATATTATAAATATATATCTACAAAAGATTATTAGCCCTGAGATTGTTGTTAGAGGTTATGGTGAGAGAATAGGCTCTTTTTATTGACATGAGTAATAATCATGGCTGTAATATTGTGATAAATCACTATATCTGGACAAAAGCTTTCGGGTGTGTATTTTATTTTCATTAACACTTTTTGGCTTTAAAGGTTTATGTGCTGCCTCAATCAGTCATATACTGTAATTAATGTGAAGACTTAGTCTTAGTATTGTGTTATTATTAAGTTCTATAGAGTATTATCTGTGCATCCTTAAACTGGCTTTTTATTTTGCACCCTCATTGTTATTCTTTTTAGTGCATCCATTGCCCACTGTGCCAAATCTGTGTAGTGACAGCATTTTGCTAGTACTCTGCATGGTACTACTTCTGCCTCTTCGGCATTGTATCTGAAATCCTTCAAAAAAAACTAATTAAAAATAATAAATAAAGTATAATTGTTTGTCCTGGCTTTCAGACTAAATCTGATACAACAAATGTTAATCTAAAATGCAAATTTAATGGCTGAATGGGTTGTATTCAACATTACATAATGGCTAATAGCCAGGTGCATTACATAAACAGCTGCATTATTTAGATCAGTATTCAATTTAGTACTTCAAGACATGACCATTTTGCATGTTGGGATTTACATGTTGGGATTCACAAATTACTTGTATATTTACATAAAAGGGTAAACTGATCAACCAAGGCTTTAGTTTAGCAATAAAAAAACAAAAAAATAAAATAACTGAAACGATCCTATAAGGATAGTATATTTGTTCCCATCTTTACCAAAGGTGCATTTCAAGTAAAGTGTTTTATTGTCATTTCAACCATATACAGTGTGTACAATACACAGTGAAATGAAACAGTTTCTCCTAGACCAGGTTGCTACATAAAATGACTCACCTACACATGACTACATAAAGTTGTTACACAACTATAAATACAATACAAAAGTGGTCGATACAGGAACATCAGTGGTGTTAAATTGAACTAACCGGGAAGTGGTGTTGTGCTGAATCTTGTTAGAATTAAAACCAGCTGGTTAGATCAGACAGAACAATGACCTCAGCATCAACAAAGGTACTTACTATAGACCTTTACACAAGTAAATAAATGTATACAGATTGCCAATTATATTATATTATATTATATTATATCACTGTTATATAGGTACCACATATAACAGTACTATAATATAATATAATATAATATAATATAATATAATATAGGTTTATACAGAAAAGTCTTCAAAGTCTATTACAAACTCTGTAACTGGGGTTCGGTGATTGTTTTTTTTTCTTTTATGTAATTCAGGAGCCTAAACATGCAGTGGTGCAGGCTTTAATTAGCAGCCTGTTATTCTGAAATAAGTATAATGTATTCAAATATACAATATAATAAACATCATATATGTAATTTTGGCACTACTGGATTTTATAAAGAATTACAATGTAGAATGAGATTGAATAGTACAAGGGTGAGTCAAAAACTGTCAAAAATCTGCACTCCAGTTATACTTAAATTTCTGTTTGCTGTACCATCTCATCAACACATTCCATACTAGGCCTCTGTCTCCCCAATCGCTGCTGTGCATGTTAGGATATGTTACGTCAGTTCATTTGTGACTGCGGTGCAAGAAAATATGGCTGCCCTACCTGTGATTCGAAAGAAGAGCAGCGTGCAGTGAAAAAAGTTCAACAATCAACAGTGCTCATAACAGTCAGATATTCGCTGGAGGTCTGAAGGCTAAAATTCAATCAAAATGCAAAGGGCTGCTATTCACGGTTGTTGTGTTGTTGTAGTGGTCTGAACACCACTAACCATACTGTTCACACTCTCCGAAAACTTCATTTTGAGGTATTACAACATCCCTCATATAGGCCTGAACGTGCCCCATCAGACTATCACCTGTTTGGTCCCCTGAAAGACCCATAAGAGGATAAAGATTCATATCTGATGAAGAGGTGCAAACAGAGGTGCATTCGTTGCTCTCAGCTCATCCTAAAACATTTATAATAAGGGAATATGAAAGCTTGTTGACAGATGGACAGAGTGTATAAGGAAGGAGATTATGCTAAAAATATATTTGTATTTTCTAAAAGTTGATTAAAAGAAATTCTACGGCCAGAGTGCGGATCATTTTTGAGTCGCCCGCGTAGAAAAGACTTTGTGGATTGAAGGTGTAGAAACATCATGCGTTAGTGCAGTGTTTGTCCTGCAGAGGGCGCTTTGCACTCGCAGAAGTAGAATCAGTCATCAGTCAAACCTTTCGTGAAGATCGAGAAGAAAACAAGATTTTAGTGACGTACCTAGAAACCACCTGTTTTTATATGTAGTATTGAAAATTGTTCCTTTTTTTAAAGCAGGTCTTCATAGGTGAATCCGAACACAATGCATTATTTCTAACCCTTGCCTTTTTGGGGGGTACCGTCTTACTTGAAAAACAGGGTGAAAGAAAGCGCATGTGCTGCGCATTTCTAGCGCAGTGTTGATTGTTTTGAAGAGGTGAGAAAACCTGACCAATCACAGACTGCGCTAGAGTTTTGACCAATGAACATCGGCGAACAGGAGCGGAACCTTTATGGCGCACTAATGCCATTATTTAGTTCTGAACATTGTTTTATTAATATAGAATAAAAGTGATAAAGAGTGGTCGATACAGGAACATCAGTGGTGTTAAAGTGATCTAACCGGGAAGTGGTGTTGTGCTGAATCTTGTTAGAATTAAAAGCAGCTGGTTAGATCAGACAGAACAATGACCTCGGCATCAACAAAGGTACTTACTACAGGCTAATCAGAGCTAGTTTAATGTAACGTTACTAACCGAACATCTGTTTGATACTGTAGACATCTGTGTTTTCAAGATTACTGGATACACGGTCAATTTCTAGATTGTCATGTGCCCGATTTGTGCTGCTGCTTCTGATGATGATTATATATCACCCAGTCGTGTAGATATTCCCAGTTGACTGTTCAGTATCCCCACTGTGTATATGACAGGTTGGTGAGATCTTCTCTGCAGCAGGAGCTGCTTTTACTAAACTAGGAGAGCTGACTATGCAGCTGCACCCTGTGGCAGACTCGAGTCCAGCAGGGTGAGTAGTGCTGGAGGTGGAGATACTGCTGCTCCCTAACACCTGTTTCTTTAGAGACACTTGTTGTGTTCATCCCTGTTAACCTAATAATACATTTCTTAAATATGTTTTCTTTGGCTTTGTAATAGCTGCCAGACATTTATTTTTGATAGGCTTCAAGTTTTTATTTCTCTTGAATTTTTCAAAGACTGTGCAAAGCACCAATCCAGTCTCATTAATAATAACAACAATGAGTGCATTTCTTTAACCTCCAAATGATTTTTGCACACTAATACCAGTTTAACTTAGCCTGAAGTATAGTCACACCAGGTGGCCTGTCCCCTGGTTGCTGTCTCTCCTTGCAGAGCTAAATGGACGGACACAGAGATTGAGATGCTCCGCTCAGCTATTAGGCGTTTTGGTGACGACTTGAACGCACTCAGCTCGGTCATCAAGAACCGCACAGTGTAAGCAATCAGGTCTCTCTACTTTACCTTACTTCCTATGATGGGCCTGACTGCTCATGTCTCAAAATATTTTAGTTATAGTATATCTTAAAATTGCATGGGTATGTGAGAAGAGTCTGACTTGGAATTTGAATATGTTTTGTAAAAATTCAAGAGAAACAAAACAGATTTACTGTATTTCTTGTTTGTTTTGCTTTATATTTGTAATCCAAGATGGCCTTGGGTCAAAAGATAAAAGCGTAGATTACCTACAAATTTCAAATGAAGTTCTTATGATTAGGGCACAAATCAAGACCACAGTCAAGCGAAAGCTTTATGAAGATAGTGGAGTTCCTTTGTCATCCGAATCGCCAAAGAAAAGTACCAAGAAGGTCCCAGTTGCCATGGCTGCCCCTCCACCACCAACAGTCATAGCTGTGCCAACATCTCAGGTTGTGGTGACGACAGGTTTACAGGGTCCTTCTACAGTCTCAGCTAGCATCAAGAAGCCAAAAACAGCAGGTTAGCATCACCACACAAAATACATTTCAGGAATCACATACTGGTAATTATAATTCCTTTTCGTGTTATGATTAATATTTTGAGGACATAAACATTGAAGATTTATTTGTATATCTTACAGATGTTACTCTCAGTGCTCTGAACGATTCAGATGTGAACAGCGATCTTGTAGACATCGAGGGACTCGGTGACAGCTCTGCAACAAAAAAACTCAACTTTGATCAAGGTACAAAAATATAGTACAAAGTTGCATGATTATTACTACGGGGAATTATTGTAACCTGCAAGCAGGAGCATTTACCTAAAATTTGTGAAGGTCCAACTATATGAAATGACATGCTAACTAAGCCACTAACATAACTGAATGTCATCAGTTATCTTTTCATGCTAAATCATTATTAATTTGTACATTGATCATTTGTCTGTTAGACACTGTTTTCACCATTTCTTCACTAATTAGAAAAAGACATGAAATCATGGGGGGGGGATTTTCTATTGGGTGAATTGCTTTAGGTGTTTGGAGTTGTAAACATTCTAATAACTTTAATAATGTAGGTTATGAGTTTCACTACTGTAAATATTTTGCAGATCAGACATCTAACATCACAATAATGACAAAATGAATTCTCTGTGACTTTGTGGATGTTGGTATCAGATGGCCTGGTTTAAGTACTCCAGAACGTGTTGACCTCTTGGGATTTTTACATAAAACAGTCTCTGTAGTTTATACAGAATGGTGCAAAACATTAAGTGACTGCCAATTCTATTCCTGGAAATTGGTCAGTTCTACCTGCCAGGAAGGATATAGTATCTCATATGATCACTCTACATCTATGGTAAGCAAAAAAGCATCTTGGAATGTACAAAACATCAAACGATGAGATGGATTGGCTGCTAGACCAGAAAAACACATTGGGTTTCACGCCGTGAGCCAGGAACAGTAATCTGAGGTAATTACGAGCAAAGGCTTAACCAAACTGTATCATTAAATCACCTACTTGTCATTTTCTAGTCTTCAACTGTCCGGTTTAGGTGGGTCTATGTCCACAACAGCCTCAGATTCTTCTTCTTAGTGGACATGAGTAAAAACCTGATGTGGTCTTTTGCTTTTGTAGTCCATCCACCTCAAGGTTTGATGTTATGTTCATGCTGAGATGCTTTTCTGCTCGCCATGATTGTAAAAAAGGACTTATTTGCATTATTGTAGACGTTCTGTCAGCTCAAAACATCCTGGTAATTCTTCTCTGATCTGTGTCAGCAACAAGTTATTTCAGCCTGCAGACCCCCTTAGCACAGAATGCTTCTTGTTTTTTACACCTTTCTATGTAAACTCTAGAAAGTGCTGTGTGTGAAAATCTGAGATCAGCAGTCTCTGAAATACTTGAACCTATCTTGCACCAACAATCAAGCAAGTCACAGAGTCACAGGTGCCTAGGGCTCACTTGTGTAGGGTGTGAATACTTTCCCATTTGGTCTGATCCCACAGAAGATCCACAAATACCACAGACACATAGACATATATATGGACACATTATATTAACTAAATTATTGGGACAGCTAAACATTACACCTACAGGAGCTTCTATCCTATCCAATTCTGAATTCATGGACATTATATATAAAGAGGTCCCCCACTTTATAACAGCATCCACTCTTCTGGGAAGTTTTTCTACAGGAATTTGAAGTATCTCGAATTTTTGCCCATTCATCAAAAAAAAAAAAAGCATTTGTGAAGTCAGATACTGATGTTGGGTGAGAGGGCCTGGCTCGCAATCTCTGTTTTAGTTCATCCCAAAGGTTTGATGTGCTTGAGGTCAGGGCTCTGTGCAGTCTAATCGTCAAGTTCTACCACACCAAATTCACCCGACCAAGTCTTGGTCCAAAATGTTCCCACAAAGTTGGAAGCATACAATTGTCCAAAATATTTTGGTATACTGAAGCATTAAAATTTGCCATGACTGTAACCAAGAGGTCTAGGCCAACCTCTAAAAAAAACCCAACCTCATAGCATCATTCCCCTTGCACTAATCTTTACACAATGCAGTCAGGCAGGTAATGTTCTCCTAGCAGTCTTCAAACCCAGAGGTGCCCATCAGAATTCATCACTCCACAAGACACATTTCCACTGTTCTGGTGCTTTTCACCACTCCATCTGATGCTTAACATTGTGGATATGTCACATTTGCATGCAACTGCTTGGCCATATATGGTATTGGAAATATATACCATAAACCTACCTATGTTTTTGTCAATAATTCCACTCACAGTTGATTGTGGAATATATTGGGCAAATAAATCAACTCATTTGTTGCAATAGTGGCATCCTGTTATGGTACCACTCTCCCATTGAGTGAGCTCTTTAGAATGACCCATTCTTATACAAATGTTTGTAAATGCAGACTGCCTGGCTAGGTGTTTGATTTTATATAGCTGTGGCAATGGGACTGAATGATTCCAGTGATAAAGTGGTATGTCCCAATACTTTTGCCCATATTGTGTGTATGTAGACAGACAGATATATAGATAGTACTTTCACTTGCTAATAACAATGGTACCTTCCATTTAAATGAATGCATTGTTTGGCTACTTTGTTCAGTGAATTCAATGTTAAGGATCTTTTTTCTATATTTGTTTGTCTTACAGACAGTCTGAATCTTGACTCAAGTCTCATTATGAACTCCAGTGACCTGCCGCTCCTATCCCGCTGAACATGGCCTTTTGCTCACGACTATAAACTATAAGGGGGTGGGGGGGTTGGACGATCAGACTGGGCTAAACCTTCACAAAATATAACCCAGTCCAGGAACCCTTTTCAACCCTTGGGTTGTACTATATACAGGTGGTTTCTAAAACAGTTTTCATGCAAGGTCAAATTTGTAAGGATTATGGAATGCTTAATTAATTTATATTAATGGTTTTATCCGCTCAAAAACCATCTAAAACAGGTCAGCAACATCATAAACATTTTTTTGTCATAGAACACTGCTTAAAATACTTAATGACCCTTATGAATTTATTCATTTGATACATTGTGCTTATGTAAATGAGGGTGTTATTTTAATGCAATTTTTGACATTTGGAATCTGTTCCCCGATCAAGTTTCTATGAATATATCATAATGCTATTTTTCTGTATGGTTTCATTTCGGCTCATGTAAGTTCTAACTCAAGGTTGTCCATTATGTCAGATTGATAGAAATCTGCATGCATTCTTCCTAAGACACTTGTTTACTTTATGCTTGATCACTTTTTTGCATTAATGTCACCAGTGCATGTTTAAAAAAACAATTTAGAAAATTATTTTAAGTTTTAAAATGTTACATTCAATTTTGTAGGTACAGTCTAACCTTAACTTACAGTGGACTCTGTTAATAACTATTTCTGACAAAATATACATAAGTTTAAAATAATACCACACCTATTTATTCCTGGACAGATATTCTGTGAGAGCACTTTTAAACACTGGTCTAGTGTAAAAAAATGTTTCTACACCTCTTCAGAAAAGCCAGCAGGAAACTTTAATAAGCTTTCTAATTAAGTATTTTCATGGCTTGTATCACAGTGTGATCTAAATTATACTTGATTTGGTAAGCCCAAATGCAGAACAATACTTATAAAGTACTTTGTTTTCCATTTAACCACCTTTTTAATCCAAGAAATTGACCTTGTTGAAAGGAAGTGTGAGAATATTCAGATTTTTCAAAAAATTATGAATAGCAGCACAGGTGCATTTTCTGTATAACACACTGACTCTGAATGCACAAAGCCATGACTCAATATAATAATTTCAATTAAAAATGGATTCATGAAAATCCATTTTACATATCCTGCATAGTGTAATTATCTACATGACCATTACATAACCATGGAATTCTCATTGTGTGTGTACATGTGTGTAAATAAAATTAACTGCAACAAAATGTAAATATTTTATTTTTTGCTATTTCAACAGTTTGTTTTTATTACAAGTGCAAATATAAACAGAAGTCATTAAGTCTGTTCTAATTTATGAGATAACTTATGACATGGTTTATAATATTGAGACTATATACAGGCAAAAACACCCTGTATGTATGTTTCTAGGACATGCATTTGTTCTGTCGATCTGCATTCTAGACAGATGAAGAGTGTGTCTGTCTGACGGGAGCAGCACAAAACATACTGGCAACCCAGGGAGAGGGCAGCTGCCAATATTGATGTGCTGCTAATGTCAGGCACACAGAAACAAAGCTGCCGTCATGAGTGTGTGGTCTGGAGAAGAAACAGAAAAATGGAAATGCAACAAAGATTTGCTCCTTGTAAAATAAATAAATAAATACATACATACATGTATATAAAAAAAGGGGTAATACACCCCAGAATAAATCTAATCATCCACCACAAAATTTCTAGAATATGCTATATTTTATTTGGAGAAAGATTAATTGCAATTTGTTACATGAATATTAAATCATCCTGTGTAGTAAAATACAATTTGTTATGGCCAAGGCCCAGGGTAACTTAGTCCCATGTGATTACAGTTTAATCTCCATCATACACTTCACTATCTACAACATCAAACCACTGTGACGTGGTCGATATTAGGAAGAGTCACACACTGACGCATCCGTGCAGGCGAAGAAGAATATGTAAATGTTGTTAGCAGTAGAATTACCAGTGTTCCCAGTAACAGCACACAATGATCTGGAAATCAAACTGTGAACCTACAAACCATGATGTGCTGCTACAGAGCTCTCTGGCTTGCTCATGAGGGTCGAGGAAGATGCTGACACTGCTTTAAAACATTAGGGGGGAAGCAGACCTTATTTTAGGAAAAACAGCCTATATTAATAAGCATCCATGTTTAATTTTTTTCTTTATCTAAATCATTACCAAATGAGCACCACATTGCAGACATAAGAATTGTTGGTGTGAACTGTTAGATGGACAATAACAGTTCTGAGTTTTAAAAGTATCTGCCTTACTGAGGAAAAATAATTAGCTTTTAATATGAAATAGGCAAGTCAAATTGTGTTATATAGTATAAAATATGACCATATAAAAGGCTGGATATTTTCATGCCACACTTATTTGCACAGTTTTTCATTTGCACAGTTTTTACATTTGCACTTTTGCACTCTGCACATTGCTACTATTTGCACTTCTGATAGATGCTAACTACATTTCCTTGCTTTGTACATGCACTGAGCAATGACAATAAAGTTGAATCTATCTATCTATCATAGCCTTTTAAACTGAACAACTGTCATATAGTGGATGAAAGTGGAAAAAAACAAAATTGTGGATATAAAGGGAAAAGCAAGATAAAAAAAACTATCAAAAGGTTAGACTCCTAAACAATGTCTCTCAAATATGAAAATAAGAATAATTTCATCATATACCAAAATGTCTTAAACTGTGTGTTATTAAAATATTTGGCTTACAGTTTCAGTGTGTCTTAGCATAGATTCAACAAGTCTCTTGAATTGAACTGGAGTGATGAACTCTTCATCATTTGGTGTGTTAATGATGGTGGTGGTGAGCATTGTAAAACACATGGCCCCAAAATCTCTCACAGGTGGGTTAAGATCTGATGAGTGTAAACAGGACATAGCATGATTTATTTGTTTATTTTTTATTTTCATTAAACCGTTTAGTGAGTCTCATGCCACATGGATGTATGTGAAGTCACCCTGGACCATGTCCATCAAATCTTTCATTATAGGATAAAAGTGATTAGTCAGAGGAAGTGTATTGATTTGCAGTGATGCTTCATTGTAAAGGGACAAGTGTGGACGACCCATCCCAACAAAATAAATAAAACAGCCCTCAGCCCTAAAACAGGGCTGCTGCATTTTCCTTTAATTTGTCACCCACCTGTATCATTTTTAAGAAAACAATTATGTAACAAAGAATAAATTGTTAAATAACAATTAGTCTGATTGGAAGCAGCTGATTTGATGTTAAAATTTTGAACTGAATCTTTACAACTGATTATGTAAATTGTAGAATTTAGTATTTCCTCTCCATTTCAGATTTATTTATTTTGTAGACATTAATTAAGTTATCATGAAACACATTTTTCCTTATTCCTTTTTTCCCTTATTTTTGATTTAATTAAACACAACTGTTTACTGGAGACAGAGGTATCAAGTGTGTAAAATAATGCAAAATAATCAAAAACACTAAACAAAGGGGAAAGATCTAATATTTTAATCCATGTTAGAAAAAAAATAAGATATTTAACAGAACAGTGAAATGTAGAACAGAAAACTAATTAACTTTTTTTCCACATGCTACAGAAGGTAAAGACTGCACACAAAAATGAAGAACAGCAAAGGAAAAAGAAATCATTATACGAGAAAATCCCAAAGGTGTGACCTTGACAGTAAATCAACAGAGACAATCCTAATAGACATTCATCTTCCGAATAAATGCTTCTGGGTGAATGCACCCAATGCAAAAGAAATTTAAATAACTGCATTTGTAAAATTAAAGCAAAATAAAAAGGTGGACCTACCACAAAGAATTC
This sequence comes from Duopalatinus emarginatus, assembly GCA_028565595.1. Classification (NCBI taxonomy): domain Eukaryota; kingdom Metazoa; phylum Chordata; class Actinopteri; order Siluriformes; family Pimelodidae; genus Duopalatinus; species Duopalatinus emarginatus. The sequence goes on along the minus strand of JAOVVF010000042.1, from coordinate 11,598,005 downwards.
ACACACACACACACACACACACACACACACACACACACACAGCAGTAGGATCAGATTAAATATGACTGAAATTACATTTGCTATTGTAAATAATATAGTGTGTTTAAAAAGCTTTAGAATGTCGATATACCACAATCTAGTGCAATCAAACCTACACTGGATTTTCTTTAAATATTAGGAAATTATTTATTGATTTTAGGGATAAAATAGAATTTTTTTTTTTTTTTTTAAATGTTACAGCATTACGAAAAGACTGTAGATTAAAAGATAAGTTATATCTGAGAAAAGAGCTGCCTATTTGCAGTCTCAATCAAATGATCACGTCAGCACAGCTGAAGAAGGCATTCATTTTTTGTCGACTTCTGCCAGCTGTTCAGAGAGAAAGAGCAAACAACAAAAAGCACAAAAAATAGGAGATTAAGAGGCAATAGAGGATAGAGAGAGAGAGAGAGAGAGAGACAGAGAAAGGGAGAAATGAAGAGGTTGCAAAAAGGTGCAGAGTGAAAGTGAGTGAGTGAGAGTAAGAGAGAGAGAGAGAGAGAGAGAGAGAGAGAGAGAGAGAGAGAGAGAGAGAGAGAGAGAGAGAGAGAGAG
>JAOVVF010000042.1:11550481-11597312 GCA_028565595.1 Duopalatinus emarginatus | reverse complement strand
AGAGAGAGAGAGAGAGAGAGAGAGAGAGAGAGAGAGAGAGAGAGCGAGCGGGAACACAAGCCCACACTCACACACCCTGGCCTAACTTTTTCTTACCCATTCAAACCAGGGGCCATTTTAGTTAAGCTTTGAAGCAGACACAGAAAAGAAACTAACTTACCCTCGGCCTTTTTTGTTCACCCTCTTGAGCAACAGAGGAGAGGTGAAGGTGGCTGATAATCCCATAGGGAACTCACTGAACACCAATCGTCCTCTGAAGTCAGTTCTGCACCTGGAGGGGAAAAATACTTTAAATTAATTATTTTTAAATAGATTTAACTTGTTTTAGTATTATTAAAGGCTAAATTAAATAATTAGGACAGTTATTGCTGTCTTTCTTAAAACTAAGTAAAAGACACCAGTGCAGAACTGTAACATGCAAATATGTAAATTCTTAAAATATAAACAAGAAAATCATTACTTAAAAGAGCTAAATCCATTAAAACAAATTTGTGGCAAAAGATTTTTAAAAAGAAAGAAATCCTCACATACACTTATCAATTGGCATTCCAAGCCCTAATTTGAGATCAAAAATACACCCACTCGTCTAAGATTGGGACTCCCAGTCCAAGCTGGGGGTTCCAGGAGTAAAATAAGTGACTAAAGCTTTTGTCACCCACCACCTATTTTCAGCCCCTAAACCCTTTTTCTCTCCCTATTCCCTTCCAGACCAGCAGTCCATGCAGTGTGCAGCCTCTGCTTAGCTGTAGCTAGTGAGGCTGCCTGAGGAACTTGGTAGGCATAAAAAGCAGGGGTTGTAGCCTTTTTCCCGGGGCATCACTTTCTACAATTAAAATGAACATTTTTGGGGGACTTAAAAAATCCCAAAAAAAATCAGTATGTCACCCTGGGGTCTCTTTCAAAGGGTGTAAAATTTGGGGACTGTTGCTTTAACCGTTTCCAGGCAAAAAATTAATTTGTGGGACTTCGTGTGTGGAGCGCGCCAGTGCTAGCAGCTCTCGCTTGCTTGATTTCTTGTACCCTTGCCAAAGCATTCACACAGCCAGCAGAGAGAAAAAGGAGGGAGGGGGGAACAAAAGAGGGAGCAGGCTCGACTGCAGAAACATAGGGAAACAGGCAAACGAAACAAGAAAAAGTGTTGTGTTTGTAGCGATTTTTTATTTATTTTTTTGCCATGATGCTGGAAATCTTACTACAATTTCTACACTCTCACAACTGACTTGGAAAAGCATTTTCATTCATGGCTTTGATTTATTTGAGTCTAAATGATGAAATAAAAAATAAAAAAAAAAAAACACAGTTTAACCAGGAAAGACAATAAACTAAATACTGAAAACAACCTGAAGATACCAAACATTTTTACTATTCAAATGTTATTTTCATAGTTTCATCGCAACACAGAGCTTGGTTATGTGTACCGACACTGTGGGCTGTGCATAGAACGAGAGACTAGGTACAAAAAGTGGAGAAAATGTTGATCTGGTTCCACAGATAGCTTTACTGAGAAAGACAACTGGGCTTGAACAGTTGCACGCGCACACACGCACACAGCCAGACAAGACAAAGACCTCTGCGAATGATACATGACCAAAATGCAAAAGCCAAAAAAAAAAAAAAAAAAAAAAATCAGTCACAATCTCACTTGGTGAAAGAGTGCCCTAGACAGATCTATAAGATTTAATCTTAATTTATAAGATCAACATACAACCGATTCAGCAACTCAAAATAATTATCAATACACAAAAAGTTGGTTTAAAAATGACTTTAGGTTCCCCCCAATACTCATATTGTAGGAAAGCTACATGTTATTTTTTTAATCCGGCCTATATGAAAATATGAATGGATATTAAAAAATAAAATTATGAATATGCTACAGTGCTGACTAATTTTTAATCATATTTTAAATCAATAAGATCAATAAGTAATTTGCTTTCTTACATTTCATGCCTCATCTCATTCTGCTCAAAACATGTCCTCAGTAAGCCTCAGTAACCACATACAAAAACAGGAAGACTAAAAACAGTCCAGAAAAGGAACAAGGCCTAACCCGAGAGACTGGGTTACAAATTAAACAAGAGAAATTCAAGCAAAATTAGGTACATATCGGGGATACACATAATGACCATAATACCCCAGGCGAGTTTTCATGGGCTAGACAATAACCAAATTTAAGGGCAAAATTGTAAACAGGCAAAAAGTTAAAAAAATAAAAATAAAACAATAATAATTGTTACAGTACTATTTAATTACTTGGGTATATTCAGGTTGTGATGGAGCAATAACCTGAATTTCATCTTTTTTCTTATTACACAGCACAGTTGTTCATATTTAACAGCTTAAACATAATTCCCATAAGAGCTACATTAAATGAGTTACAGTAGTGTACAACATTTGATTTAAACTGACGGTTTAAGGAAAAAAAAAAAAAAAAGCATACGCCCTGATCACAAAAATTATATATACAGCAACTTATAGAAGTGCACTCATGCCAAGTATAATAAAGTCAAGAGCAGTTCTTCAAACCTGACACAAAAATGCCATATTGCTGACAAACTAGCAACCAAGACCAAGCATACTACTCACTATATCTTCTCCAGGTCCCCCTCCCAAAGTCAGCAACCTGCCACCCATCAGTCCTATGATTTCACATTACTCTTGCGCACACACACAAACACAGCAGATGCCTGTCCCCACACACTCACTGTTCACTCTTCCTAAAGTATATTTTCAAATGACTGATTTAATCCCTTTAACACGTTTGATTTCATGCCTCTCCTGCTCATACCTGTAGGATCCCTTATCATGGCACTAGCGTTACATGTGTCAGCATGATATCTGGCATGCACTGATGTAAGCAAATAATTATTAATAAAAGTGTGAGTAAAAATATGAACAGTTTACACACACATACATACACACACACATATATATATATATATATATATATATATATATAGTGAAATGGGCGGGGTTGTCTAGGACCACGTACGTTTCGACCTCTATTAGTCTGCATAATATACATTAGGGTTTTGTTTGGTTTTTTTATCCGACGAAGACAATGTTCCCAGTACCCTTCTCAGGGTCATGTAGTCCGGGTTAGTCTCATGTAGTCTCTAGTTTTTGCATTTTGTAATGGATGCGATAAGGAAAAGAAAAGAAAAGAAAAAGACTGCCAAGTGAAAACTCACACCTCAGACCTAACGAAAAGTACATTTATAAAAGAGTTTGAACTTCGGGTGTACAAATAACCTAATCAACTCAAAAAGGCGAGAAAATACATTACAAAACTGTGTCCAAAATGAACAAAATGTCCCCGAACAGTGACAGCGAGCTTCGGTGTTAGTTACAACACTACTGTCAGTAATATTGTGTACATTACAGTATGCTTCTGGCAGACACGAACCTGAACAGGGAGTGTCTCATGAGGCAAAGAGAAATCAGATAATTATATTATTTATCATACCGTCATAAAGGAATAAACACCACAACCGATTAACTGTGGATTTCTGTTCATCATAAGACGCTTAATAACGTGGTGGAAATATCTGGACACACAGGTGCTATTGTTAAAATAGTGGAGTAGTTAACTGGACAGCTCCAGTGAAGGCAACTCCTACAGTGAAATACTACAAGCGTCGTCTCACACACACACACACACACAACTCCCTAACAGGTTACTCATTAGCTTAAACAAAGACCAAAGCTAAAGAATTTTCTACTTACACACACACTACCATTTTGCCCCACTAAGTTAATGTGTGTTAATAAGCAATACTGTATAAATAGATAAAGAAAATCGACGTGATTAAATTTGTAGCAGTTGGTAACAATTACCTAGAAATTACCAAGTGACCTGCTGAGCCAGCATTAGTCAGAAACTAAGCCAAGTAAGCTATTCGCTATAAAAGAAATAAACACAAAAGTATTTAAAGTATTTTTTTTGGAGGGGAAAAAACTGACAAATAACATAAAAACCTTGATTTATAAAATGCAAAATATTCGTTTACCTTTTTTTAAAAATATATAATCTTGTCCTCGAAGTCAGTATAACCACTGCAAAGTGTAAAATGCTGAAGGATTTAAAAAAAAGGTTTTTAAAAAATAAATAAAAGCAAAATAACAATTTTGTGTATAACAAGAGTTCCATTCACTCGGGCTCTGGAGTTTGAAAATGGCGCCAAGTCTCCCCACCGCAGCACCTCTACACTGTGATGACACGAGGCACAGAGAAAAAAAAAATAATAATTTCCTCTACATTTTTTTATATTTCGACCGCTCACTGACTTGTATTTTTGATTGTCTTTTCAAAACCAGGCGTCTCGTGCGCAGAAATTCGCGTTATAAATTTTTAAATAATTTTTTTGTTATTTTTTTTAACGGTCAGCGCTTACATTCGCGGTGCATGACGGGAACTGGCCTGGCTGGTTTTGGTTTGAATTTTCCAACTGGAAATAACGGATCTTCCACATGTCGCCCCCTGTTGGACAACCTGGCGTTCTGCAGCAAGCTTTATTACATTCAGGCAGCTTGATAATAGGATAACAACGGTGCTCGTTGTGGTCGTGTTAGATAAATCACCGAATGCCATGGTTTCATCCACCAGTTTTAGGATGTCGGAATAGTAATCTGGATTATATTTTATTTAGAGATTTAATAACGTATTTTATAGTTCAACAAGGTTTTAAACTGTCATAATAGGCTATAGGACTTAGTGAATTAATGGCTTTTTCATGTTGTTGATTACCATAGAATCTCCACTGACCTGCATGTCCATCCATACACGTGAAAGTGAACTATTTTCTACTGTTGTGTACTGTTCTGCAGTGAAACAAGCACACTAGTAAACACTAGGGGGCAGTGAACACACTTGCCCTGAGCTAGCAGCCCCAAACCACGGTGCCCACTGAGCAGTTGGGGGTTGGGTGCCTTGCTCAAGGGCACATCAGTTGTGTCTTGTCCGTTGCAGGGATCGAATCCGGAACCTTCCGGTCACAAGACCCTTTTCCTAACCACAGTGCACCAAAACGCAGCATTTCTGTTAATATGGCGCTTAATTTTTGATCGAGCACTAACTGGGCTAAGGTCCAGCAGCGTTTTTTTTTATCCCAGGACAAATAAAGCAGCACAAAGGTTGTTGATTCTAATTGATAATCCTTTATTTAGGTTTAGGCAGTAGTAAAGGTGTATTTCAGATCTGCCGCAGTTTGATGGAGTCTGTGTTAAAGTCATTAGCAGGGAAAACAGTGATGCTGGAAATAGTGTCATGTTCCCTATGTTGTCACTGTTTTGAGAGCAGGATCCCAGCTGTGGGTCTGTATGGTCAGAGTCCAGCATAGTTTAGTGATTTCCCTGCTCTATTACACACAACTTTAACTTATTAGCTCATTAGTAGGCTAGTGTAGTGAGTGTTTAAGCAGAAAAATCACTATACAGTATCCTTCAGGTCCAGTTAGGGTCCCCTAGACAGTTTTAGAAGAGTGGAAACTGGAATAGGCATAAAAATAATTGTAATATATCACAAATATAAATTTAAAGTATTTCAACTTATGATAGTTTAAATGTTGGTTCACCACTGAGAAAAAGGAAATAATTAACTCTGCCAAATATATAACCTCTTTTCCTCTCACATGAGAAGTTTAAAATGGACTTTGACATGCATTCGGTTCACAATGACCTAACCTTTTTCATCTTTATTGCACAATAATAATGCACGCACCACTCTATCTCATTCTCTAAATGTTATTAATTATTCTTTTTCTATAACTACTGTAAAATTTAATGTAAAATTAGCTGTAAATTGGTTGTGAGTGGACTATTAGCAAGTAAGAATTTAATTGTACTGTTGTCTGTTTACACTGTGCATATAACATTTTTTATCTGTCTAACAAGTTTACATTTGAATTTTTCCCATTACACACAGAAGCCCATTGTCTATTTATTGAGAAACAGCAGATACATAGCAGATACAACTTTTAATTTCTTTAAGTGAGCTCTAAAGTATGTTAAAATACAATTTATATACATTTTGTCATTCACATGTCACAGCACTCACTAATATTGATCAAAATACTCAAAACCAGTATTGAGGTAAACACATCCTCCCACTACTGGGCATGTAGTAGTAATATCATGTCAAATAATATGGGGAAAAGACCATATTCAAATATTACTAATTAATCATAATAATAGTTATGTGATAACAATCACACTATTAGATTACCAACTGACGAATTGCTTAGTTGCCAACTTTATTGCACAGGGAAATAAATGAATACATATAAACGTTTTCTCCAGTACATATGACTACACCCAGGCAATTCATATTCCAAGGCAATTCCAAACACATTTTACATATTTTTTATACTTCATCTCAGGGTAAGTCTGTGAATATGTTGTTTTCTGCCTTGAGTTCATTGTTTTTATGTTTCACTGCCTCTTCAGCTTCCTCCTCCTCGTTCCCTCCTTTTCCCAGCATCCGTAAAGGCCAAAGGAGCCCATGTTGGGAAGGTGGTGGTTTGTTGCAACAGGGTCCACTTTTCTCTTTGGTGAGGAAATAAAGCAAAGCATTAAGCCAGGCATTGAAGGATGCTAGTGGCCGAGTAATTTTGTAACAGATAGAGACCATCCGCATTGTATGGCACTGCACCCTGCTGGTTACTTTCAACACCAAAAATATAGTGCGTGTAACATGAAAGGGGAAGAAGCAAAGGGCAAAGAGAAGAGTAATGGTTATGATGGTTTTGATGGACTTGCGGCGCCTGTTTACGTAGGGTGAATGAGCCCCTAGAATAATGGACATGCCTTCTCCTCCTGTCACTGCTTTGCTTCCTTGTCTTGTCCTTGGTCCATTAGCAGGAGGTTGGGAGTGCAGTGTTCGAAATATAGTCATAACCACACGTGAGTAGCACCAGGCAATGATGCTAAATGGTACAAAGAACCCCAAGAGATGGAGGGTTATTCCATAGGGAACATAGTCTTGAAACTCCTTATCAATGGCATCATCCCAGCAGTTATGGAACATCTCAGCACTTATACTGGTGTTGGACTTATGTATGTCACCATTCACTTCATGTATCTCCAATGCTCCACCGTCTTTCCGACGGGGAAGATGCTCTGATTGTGCAAATCGAAAAATTGGGCATGTGAGCGCAAATACAGCAAGCCATACCAAAATGCAAGTGCCTTTTACAGCCCGCTTGGTCTCAAGAGTGATGGTCCTCATGGGATGACAGATGCCCAGGTAGCGATGCACAGAGATGCAGGTTAGGAAAAAAATGCTACAATACAGGTTGAAGTAGAACAGGAAGCGCACTAAGCGACACATGAAATCTCCAAAGACCCAGTTGTCATGCATGATATAACTGGCCACTAGGAATGGCAGAGAGAGGCCATACATGAAATCAGTAGTAGCCAAGTTCACCATATAAATTAGGGACACATTCCAGTGCTTGGTACGGCGAAAAGACCGATAGAGCACCACAGAATTGAGGCTGATGCTAAAGACAAATGTAAAGGAGTAACAGATAGGAAGGAAGATGTACTTGTAGGACTCATCAATGTTGCAGGAGGCAGCATTAGAGGAATTAGATGAAAAGAGGAAAAGGGTGTCACCTCCTTGTCCTGTTTCGGACAGGCCTGTAGGAGTGCCTTTCGCCATTACTGACCGTTTTCTAATTTCTAATTTCTTATTAAGGACGTGATTCTGTGTCATCATCACAGTGAGCATCGATAAAAACAGCTCCTGGTTCCAGTGCTGGAATGTGTCTAAATTACCATTTTTTCCAGCCTGCTTGTCCAAAGTGAGTTTCTGTGAAAATAACAACAGCATTGACAATATGATTAGTGTAGCATACAAAATTCCACAATTATACAAATAACCTGATTACTGATACTGATTTTATTCTGGAGTCATTTAAGATTTCAAGATTTCTATTTATTGGTCTACCTCTTTTAGCCTCCCCCCGCCCTCAGCCTTTCTTTCACAATCTGTGAAGCTGTTTACCCTGCCGCATGAGTATATGCTGCTGATTCAGACTCTTTTCACTTCAGTAACTAATCAATCAGTAACCACACTTCCCCTCTGTGTTCCATCATCCATCACCCTTTCTTACCCTCACTTGTTACCCCATTCAGATTCTTCCCTTCTTTTGACCCCCCAAAAGTTTACAAGATAATTTTTAGCTTTTTGTGCACTGCATGGTTTTATATGCTACAGCTGATATATTTAGACATTAAACATTGTTTTGAACTTTATCCACATGCCATACAATGGTTATCTTTTCTTCTTGTAGACTGAGCATTAAGCTGAGTAGCTACAGGGTAAAAGGCTTTATTGTTCAGCACTTGAGAAACATATAAAACATTGTGTAAACAGAGTCATACATTCAGTCAACCATGCTATGATGAAGCATCCATTTGTCCCTTAATGGGGGCAAAGACAATTACTGAGAAAAATACTCTTTTTATGTTGTCCCCATTGTCTGAATGTTAAAAATCAATCTTCATAAATTACAGTTAATAAAGCAACGGTCTGTGAGACATGCCACACATTTCAGAGTAATACTTAAACACCACTAACTGAAAAAAAACTTACCAATTTGACAGAAGAGAACTTTTGAAAAATAGAATCCCAAATGTCAAGGTGAAAAATGTTACTAAAACACTTCTAGATCATGATCCATCTGTTTTCAGTGTGAACAAGAAGGTACTAAAACAATTGTTCTTCTCTAACTCACTTTAGAACCTTACACTGTTGCTCTCTTCTTCACATTGACTGTTTGTCGTACCTATTGTGAACCATTTCATGCATCCCTCCCTTCTTCATGATCTCCCCTCACCTCTTCATCTGTCCCTCCCCCTGTCTATCTTCTATCCTCTATTTCTGCTGAGCTGTCCTTTTGAGGAAACAAACTCTGACTGGGCAGCACAGAGAATAGTATATCTTGTCCTGTTTAAATGTTCTAGTTCAAAGGAAAAGAAGCAAGGTCTACCCCACTCAAAATGTACTGATCACCAGCTCTATGAAATATATTGTGAATAAATGGTAGCTCTGCCAAAAAAAAAAAATCCATAATCAGCATTAGTTGACTTAAGTGCTACCCGAGATAAATACAAACACAATTTAATTATTCTAGGTAGAGTTTTAATGTTTTAGGCAGTGTGTATTCTCTTACTGCTAATTTGCATAATTTACATTTATAAACACAGGTGTGAAACATATTGTAACATGTCATCCCTTTGGGAGATTATTGCTTTATCCATTAGCACTACAAGTGTCTGCATGTGACTGTAAACTACTGACTATCAAATTATAGATGAAGTTCATCATGAAAATGTTGTAAATATGACACAAACATAAAGGGGCTGGGGCAATAAAAAAAAATATTTGTCAAAAACAATTTGATTCTGGGAAGAGGTTGGTCCTAGATAGCAATAACAGCTTACCAGTGTCTTACAACACCTTCAAATCAACATATTGATAGAAATTTTACAAAGCAGCTGAAAAGAAAGGCAAACTGTGAGACAAATCTGTGCAATTTAAATCCATAAATTCTTAAAACAGTCCTTTGGTAGGGAGAAACATTTCACAGTACTGTTAATTCTTCCAGGCAAATATCCCAAGTTTCTAAGTTCTCAATTTATTGAGGCATCGGTTTTGTCCCTTTAATGGAAGTGATCTCTTCTGTCAGAGTGATGTCATATCCTGTATCTCCAGTAACATGGCATCCTGCTCAGTTCTTAGCTGGTCTCTTGTGAGAAGTCGGCCCACTAACTCAGAGCTGAGGTCTACATTCATAGAAAGAAGAAAAACAAGAAAACATTAACAGCAGCAGTGCACATTGTATGATATCCATATTTATGAAAATATCTCCTATATATATACACACACACACACACACACAAGTACTGTCTTAGGCGCCTAAGAGCATAGGCGCAAACAAATGCTGTAAAGATAAGGTTCCTTTACAAATATATACAAATAAAATTCCATGTTTCCAAAAAAAATCTACCATATGCTCACACTTGGAGCATCTAGTTCTGGGGACTGCTGCACTTGGGTTTTTTGATAAGTGGTGATCAGCCATACTATTAAAATACAACACCACTGTGTGACAAGGGCAAAAATGTGATGTTCTAGACAACTGGGTATCTCTAAAACAACAGGTCTTCCCAGTATGCTGTGATTAGTACCTACCAAAAGGGGTCCAAGGAAGGACATCCAGTGAACCAACAACAGGGTCTTGGCCACCCAAGGCTCACTGATGGGAGAAGGCTAGCCTGTCTGAAAATCAACAGAAGGATCTAAACTGTTGCTATTGTCTTGGTGCCACAGATGCCACACCACATCTGTAGAGGTTTTGTAGAGTCCATAATGGCATACTTAAACAGTATAAATGAGATTGAATACAGTGTGCACTGCCCGACCGGTAAAGCAGTAGGCTCTTTTAGCACACAACTGTAAAACAACATTCAGTGACATCAAGAGAAACCTCCACAGGGCAAGGTTCCGGAAACAAGATTAACCTCTACCAAAGTAAAGGAAAGGTGAACGTGTGGAGAAAGAAAGGATCTGCTCATGACACAAAAGATACAAGCTTATTGGAGGTATAGAGGAGGTAGTGTCATGGCTTGGGCTTGCATAGCTGTTAGTTCAATAATCCTTACTGACAATGTAACTAGCAGCAGAATAATTTGTTTATGAAGTTATGCCAACAAAACAAAAGACTTCAATAGGAGAAAAGTGGGAGGTTTTAAACTGGCACAATTAAACCCGAGTAAGAATTTCTCCACCTGAAGAGTAGACCAAGTGAGAAACCCACCAAAACAAAACAAAATGCATGACAAAGCGCCTCATAAGACTAATGCAACACTTAGTGTTAAGGGCCTTACTTGTCTGTCCATCATCAACTTGTAGTTATGCAGTTGTAATTATGCAAACATGGGATATACAACCAAATATGAAGTGTTATTAAGTTAAATCATAAGTATTGTGCAAACAAAACTATATTTTAAGAGTTGGTATTGTTAGAATTGGTATTATCTAAAAGGTTATTTCAAATTCATGTCAGAGTTATGCTCAACACTAGGATTTTTATTCTTTCAGATGGAAGTAATCTTACTATGAATGTCTTTGCTTAGTGACGTCTTCAGTGCATTCAACTCCTTTAAAGTGAAATTCTGCAAGTCACTGCGATTATAATGAGTTCGTTCTTTAACTGCATCACTGGTGGGTTTGGCCTATAAGGGAACAGTAAAGCAGATTAATATTGTTTCCACAACTACATATACACAGAGGCTTAAATGATTATATAAAGTGATCTTGACCTTGGAGAATTAGGATTAAATGAGATATCGAAGCATGGATACCTGTTTTTGCTCCAATCTAAGCTTGTGTCTTAGCATGCTGAGAGCAGCTTTGACCTCTTTCTTAAACCCACCGGATTTGGCTTTGCTGGTGGATGCAGTGCTGGAATGCTGCTGTGGCTGCCGCATTTGTTTTCCAGAGTGTTTGTTCAACTGTAAAATAAATAATGACATATCATGTCACAATACACTTTGCTTTTGTACATAATGAGAATATTAGATGTTTTCCTGTTATATTCCAAAATCTTCAGCACAACAGACTGAGTAAAACTGAAATGTCCTAAAACCTCTTTTTTCTCCTTGTCTTCCTCCTCCTCCTCACTTTCACTGTTGTTGATGAAGCAGAGTTGAAGGTTCATATGACTCTGAAGTCTAAAATAAACAGAAAAATCTTCTTACATTCATATATTACAGCAATTGAGATCTGGAAGAGAAAGGAATCAGATGAGTACCGTGATGTTAGAGCTGTCAGGTGACTATCGTCCACATCCTCAGATGTATCTTGATGTCTGGTAAGGTTATATAACTCTGGCCAACTCTCTGTCCACTGAGCAACATCCTAGATATATATATGAAACATACTGCCAACATTTTAATGTCGATATAAAAAGTGTCTGTATAATACATTAATGTAGATTGTTTCAGTGAGTACCTTTCAGTAAGTACCTGCCACTGTTTGGGTGTCGAGCATGGTCCTTAACCCTAAACCCCTAATCTCTACATAAAGACTGGATTATGTCTCACTTGTTGTTTTTGTATAAAAAAGCTTTCCATTCACAAGTCATCATGATATTGCAGGTCTGAATGCTGACAATGCCATAGCCATCTGATGCTGGGAGACTAAAAGTGCAAATTACAATCATTACAACCTCCTATGTCAATCAGAGCAAAGCAGGCCAATTGTGGGCATTTGTGAGCCTATTTATACAAAATAGGGACTTTATGCTTTATGCATTTCTACCAAAAATGGACAATATTGCTGCTAAAACACAATGTTTGTTTACATTTCTACCAAAAATAGACAATACTGCTGCTAAAATCACAATGTTATGTGTACAAAAAATGGCACCTTACTGCTCCCACTACCAGTGGGCTATCTGCACTGTCCCCTACCTATATTTAGTGTAAATGTCTAGTGTATTTATTGTATATTGTCTTGTGTATTTATTGTAAATCGTCTTGCGTCATTGCACATGCTACTGCACACATGCACTTTACGTTGCGTAGTTTATTGTTCTGTGTAGCACCTTGGTCCTGGAGGAACATTGTTTTGTTTCACTGTGTACTGAACAACACTGTATATGGTTGAAATGACAATAAAAACTACTTGACTTGACTTGTCTTGAAAGGTGTGGTTTGATAGGAAAGCTGCCTACTGAGTAAAAATTGGCAAAGAAAAAAATCTGCCATTAGTAAGTGGAAAAGTTTAGCAATATGATAGCAAAATAAATAACTGCACAATTTTCTGAGTTGTGGATATTGTCAGTGGCAGTCATATCTTTTTCCTAAAAAATGTATTTCATTTTTGCTATTTTGTTAAAATGCTATTTAGCAGGTACTTTTATAATAAAACTGCAAGTTGACAAAAGTATTACAGTATTATAAGTTTACCATACTGCCACCTCACAATTGTTGTAGTCATTTCACACAACTTATTCATTTGTGTATACCTTCCCATATGCTGTAGCCCATTTTGAATGCTTTTTCTTTTTAACTCTGACCTTGTTCTTCTCTCTGCGTTCTTCCTCTTGTTTCTCAAGCTGGGCAATACGCAGACTTAGGGCCTCCCAGTGCATGATGGGTAGTCCTAGGTCATCATCTGATGAGCCTTCTTGCCACAGCAGGGCTGCTCCTTCGGCATCCATCTCAGTCTCATCACTCTCTTTTTCCTCTCCCCTTTCCCTCTCTTTCTCCTTCTCTCCATCCATCAGGGCTGGAAAAAAAACATGAACACATTAAAAACAGAAATATAACTCGTGTGATCATCTTTAGATCTGGTGAGTAATAATTTGTTAGCAAACAATGATTATAAAATGTTAAAATAAAATGAGTAAACTAAGTCAGTATTTAGATTTAAAAAGGGAAATTACAGACTTTATTCATAATAGGACAATATAGAAAAAAACAGTATACGCAGACGGATAGATAGATAGATAGATAGATAGATAGATAGATAGATAGATAGATAGATAGATAGAAGGTGGGTGGATGGATAGATGGATAGACAGACGAATGGACAGATAGATAGATAGATAGATAGATAGATAGATAGATAGATAGATAGATAGATAGATAGATAAAAGGTGAATGGATGGATGGATGGATGGATGGATGGATGGACAGACGGATGGACGGACGAACAGACAGACAGACAGACAGATAGATAGATAGATAGTTCACTTTATTAATCCTTAGTGAAGGATTGGTGAAATACCCAAATATCTACATTAACCTATATCAAATCTTGAAATCTGTAAGTAATCCTGTAGTTTTTATTACACAAAGTTAAACAGGCCTGACTCAGTGTAGTTCAGGTTCGGCCACGTAGACTTCTGAAGATCTGTCAGGTTGTATTTTAATGCCCTGAGAGAATCTAAAACAATATTAAAAGTCAGGTGCCCTACCTGTGTGTCTATATTAAAAGTTAACGCAGACGTTCAGAAACTTTGTGTTTTCAGACTGGTCGGTAAAAAGGCCTAAGTTCCCATTGCTCTCCAGAAGTGAGATGTCTCCTCCTTTTGGTCCCGTTACGCGCTTCTCGTCTTCAGTCGCAGTCTTCACACTTCTTACAGCCCGCGTTTTGTTTCTTCGATGCTTCTTGTAAGTTAGATAGTCTATTTTTACAAATAGACAGTTTTTTTCTGTGCAAATATGAAAGAGAAATCCGTCAGCAACCCGTGTGCGACCTTAACAATCCTGGGAAAGTGGCTGCTCCCGACCGCATGAAAACTTGAGGAATTTCGCAACGTTTTGTTTCACTAAGGGGAGGAGAGAAGAGCCGAGCAGGATCACCAGGTGTCCAATTTCACCCATTCATACACAACTAAACTTTTTACACCACTGATAATCTGTCAATCTGGAGTGAGACAATTTGTCTTGATTCAGAATTTCTACATACTGAGTACTAGATTCAGACTATTATACCCATATCCAAGCTTACGAGCCTTGATGCCTAAAAACCTAACGTAAGTAAACCTGAGAAAACCTAATGTAAATTTCAGCTCAGACCAGGGCAGAACCAACGAGCCTGGACATGCCTTATTAACCACATTGCAATGGGAGGTTTCCTATTCATTGTTTTTGAGAGACACATTGAAGGGGAAATCTCATTCACTCTAAAATTAAACAGTTGCTGTTACACTTCACAGCATTTCTGCACTTCGCCTGTCCAGAATCAAATGAATCTAAAGCCCCATTTCGAATCACAGGAAGTTCTGAGGAATCGAATTCTCAATAAACTGAATCAATGGATAAACATGAAGTACAGAGTACGGCTAACCACTTAACCATCTTCACTGGTCTATTAGAAGGGCTTTGTCGGCCAGGGACCCATTTTGCCTGACAATGCCACAATGGCTAATCAAAACTAATTCCTTCATCAATAAATATAGTCAGATCTAAAAAGCTCCAAATATTACCTTGTTAGTCCGTAGACTGCTTTTTGATCTGTTTTTTATGCATCTTTCATTTCTATACTTTCTTGTGATAAGTGGCTCAGTGGTTAAGACTGTGGGTACTGTTTGGATGGTCAGGAGCCGAGCTGTCACTGTTGAGGCCTTGAGCAAGCCTTCCTGCTCCAGGGGTTCTGTATCATGGCTGATCCTAACTCCCTAACAAGCTGGGTTATGTGAAGAAAAGACTGTAGCATTTAGCATGAATAATGTTATATAATTGGGGTGAAAACAGCTGCAATCTGTGGCTGCTTTCCTGTAGTTTAAAGGATAGTGGGCTTTTTTATATTAATTAAATTTATGTTTAGTATTTAAACTGACACAGTCGTTTAACTTGTCTATTTGAATCGGTGCAGCACAGCTCTTGAATTCGATCTCACAACCAGGCTGCTGCGTCAGTAGCAAATAAGTTTACCCCTGATGATCCTTCAGTGTCCTTGTTCTTGGTAATGACACAGAAATACATAATGCCCAGTAGCTAGCAACAATTACCCTCATGTTTTACCATTAACATAGCTAGATTATTAAATCATTATTTTGTGATTACATTTTGCAGTAAAATGCCCTGCAAGTGTGCCACTGACCTCTTGTTTATTTTTATTTATTTTACAGAGTTAAAAATGTAAGTGCAGGCTATAAGCAAAAAAAAAAAAAAAAAAAATGTAAGGATGTAAAATTTTATTTTACATCTTTATTGCACAACTCCACTGTGAGTGTGTTTTAGTTGCTACTTATTTACTTATTCCCAGAGAAGTTTTGTTTGTAAATTTTCCTCTGTGATGGGGTGGTACCCTAGTAATTTAAGCCCTAGGAATGGGCTTTATCCTATCTTTGTACTATTGTGTTTTGTTATTTAATTGATTTTTTTTATTTTTTTTACTTTTTAGTCATATTTTATTTGTTTCTTCGCTCACTTCCAACAGCACAGTGTGAACTTTTATTATGAAATATTCTGTTTTACACGACCGGAAGTCTTTGTTAAGTCAGCTGACCTGTGCAGATGACTGTTGACAGTCTCAGACGCAGGAAGAAGTTTTGAAAACCAAGTATTAACTCTATAAATGATATAGCGTTAAAGTTTCTTTAGGTCGCACTTTACTGCGAAGTACTTTAAAAATGCCTTCTTTTATCCTCTGTGGCCCGAAAATGGCAGCATGTATGCTGGTGTTGAGCATGTGGGGAGTCATTATGCTGGTAAGAATGTCATTCCTGTTTTAATCAAATCTAACTTTTCAGATTATTTATTTTCTACAGTATAAAATATGAATCGTCCTCTTAAAACACCCAAATGAGTAGGTTAAGTACTGATTTTGAAATGAGTTAAAGTCCACTGTTTGTGGTTATAGTCATTATGAAAGTCAACATGCTGTATTGAGTGGGTTATTTTATAGTAATAAGCTGTAAAACAACACTTAAGGACCACAGTGTAAACATGTGAGGTGAAGTGATCTTAGTAATAGAGAGGAATTCTCCTCCAAATCCATAACTGAGTATAGTTACGAATACACAGTGTGATCTGTAACCAGCAGTGTTTCCTGACTCACTCCTTCCTCTTCCTCTGGGTTCCTCTTTTAGGCAATGCTGGGGATTTTCTTCAGCATTCATTCGGCTGTGCTGATTGAGGATGTTCCTTTAGAGTGGGAAGACCATCAAGACACGTAAGATCATCTTACTTGTTCGGAAAGAAGCTATAATAAATGTGTCACTCATCTGATACTGAAAAAGGGTGCTTCAGAGGCATTTTTTTTTACAGACACGTTTTTTTGATTGTATGTTTTGTATCACTTTTCAGGATACTCTAAGATACATACAAAGCAAACAAGTACAAAATAAAAATTGTAGTACTAGTTTTAATAATTACGTGAAAACAAAAAGATAGCAGACATGAAAGAAAAAATGAGGGAAAATAAAAAACAAACATCAACAAGCTAAATGCATGTAAAGAAAAACAGAAGCGTACAAATGTAAACAAATTACTATGTTACAAATTAAAAGCAGCTCTATAATGGTGGGTTTTGAGAAGTGACATAAAAATGGACACATACATACAGTATAAATATACCTCTCATGTAGAACTGGGGTCCTCTGGGCCCTACTTTATGAACCTTGACTATAGTATGCTTAAAGAGAATATTATGTGACACATGGTTTTGGGGTTTTGAATGTCATATGTGGAAATGATGGTGGGGTTTTTTTTTTTGGTCTAATTTATAAATGAATGAAATCTGGCCTTTTCTTTCTAGTCAGAACCCATTGCTGAAAACTTATGCCGTCTACAACCAAGTTGGCTACAACTGCTTCATTGCTGCAGGAATCTATGTGGTGATTGGATTGGTGTCTTTCGTTCAGGTCCGATTGAATAAGCGCAATGATTATCTTGTGCGTTAGCACCATCTGGTGGGTGGAGAAATCCAACTCGGTGAAAGTGATCTTGCTGAATTTGATTTGTCTGCTTTTTTATTTATGTTCTGATATTACAGATGGAAATTGCTGATAATATTTAAGTTGTAATCAGAGCTAAAATGGTGCATCACTGTGCCTTTCTTTTTTTATGCATTCTCAGGTTTAGATTTTAAAAATCCTTAGTGTGAGATTAACATTTACACAAGTGTAGATTTTAGTGAAATATTGGATTTTCCTGTCTTCTACATTTTTTTTTCACATTGTCTCACCATGTCTTACCATTGTAGTCCAGATGTGTTTAGAATTTTAAGAATAAAAAGTCTTTCAACTGTTTGATTGACATATATATATATATATATATATATATATATGTGTGTGTGTCTGTGTGTGTGTGTGTGTGTGTGTGTTTATACATATGAACATAGCAAAAATGGTAAAAAACTTTTTTGGTAGATTATTTCTTTGTTGTAGCAATGCTTCTTGGCAATAAATCTTATACCAATGGAAAGCCTGTTAATTTCCATTTTGATTGGTGCCATTTAAAAGAAACATGCATTTCTGGGACTCAGTAGAGCTGAGTATGTGGGTTGAGCCCGCCGATGAAAAACATGGCAGAAATATACAGAGACAGAGAGAAAGAGAGAACAGAGAAAATAAAATAGAAATATATAAAAAAGAAAAATCTGCATCCAATTGGCGTGTCTGGTCTCTCGCCCCCACACCAATCCCTAACAATTATCACTACAAAACACTTTTAATAAATCACAGCAGAGTGAAGCATGGTGATCAATTCTTGTGGCTCTTCCTTTTTCTGGATTTTGCACATATTGTATGCTATTTTAAAGTCTAGTGCACTACTATCTAGCAGTTAACTGACTTCTACAGTCTTCTATCTCATAGCCTCACCTTATAAGTAGTTCCTTTCAGCCCTCTCATTTTTCTTTGTATCAATAAGCTTCAACACATTATTGTGTTTTGTGTTTTATGTGTGTTATCATAAAAGCTACAATGCTGACCCCCACCCCCTTACATACATTCTTTTTAAAGTAAAGGACATGTTTTTTGCTGTCTAGTTAAAGAAAGTAGATTTGAACGACATAGTGAGACATAGACATAAATATACTACATGTCCAAAAGCATCCATATATGCTTGTTGAATATTTTAGATTCAGTCTCCATGACTATAATAACTTCCAGTATTTAGGAAAGTCTTTTTCCTAGATTTTGAAGTGTGGCTGTAGGGATTTGTGCTTATTCAGCAATGAGAGCATTAGTGAGGTGGGGTACTGATGTCAGGTGAGGAGGCCATGGGTTTGTTGGCATTCCAGTTCAATCCAAAGGTAGGTTCAGTAGCTTTGAGGTCAGGTCTGTATTCACAACTTCTACTCCAGCTGTGGGCAAACATGTCTTCATGGAACTTTCTTTAGGCTCAAATGTTTCGTTAAGTAATGGTTCATTAGATGTTTAAGTTTTAATTATGTTAAATAGTAAGTTAAATAGTAAATAGTAAGGTGTTGAGATCTGATTATATGCAAGTGAAAATCTGCCAGGACCAAGTTGTAGTAGTTTAGTCTTGTTATGGCAGGGGACTGAACAAGCATTGGAGAGGTTTTATTAATGAGATATAGTAAAGGGAAAATTTACATGACAAAATAATTAGCCATTTTTGTCCCCCAATAAGTGAACTAAATTCTGAAACCAGGTGGTAAAAAAATAAGTATATACCCTTCTTGTTTCCACAGTCATCAAGAGAAAAAAAATGTGGCCATGGGTTACTAATGAAATACACAAGATTAATTAATCAAAAAGTGTGATTATGTCTACTAAACTGAACTTTTGGCAGGTTAATACTCTGGAGTACTCATGGCAAGAACAAAACACATCAGCCATGGCTTTAGAGAAGTGATATAGTTTACAAAATTTAGTTTGTCTTATTTTCTTATGCACTAAAGAAACACAAGGTGGAGATGTTTAGTTATCATGGCCAACGTGCCATAGTTGGCAAAAACTAAACACAGCATATACCAACTGTCAAGCAAAGTGGTGATTGAACTCAAATGTTGTTAAGAAATGAGGGAGAGATTAAAACTCTTACAGAATGTTTACTTCAAGTGCATGTTGCAAAAGGTGTAGCTGAATTATAAAATGTACTTACTTTTTCCACCAGGTTTCTAAAAGTGGTTTAATTTTTTGAAAGCTTCTGACTACATATTGAAATCTATCATGTTTTTGTAGCTGTTGTTGTCATCTAAGGTTATAGAAGTTGGTGAGGATCACACAATTATTATTTAGGCCCTGATAAACAAACACTTAAAACTGATGGAGGGAGCCCAGCTTTCCATTTTTTCTTTTTCAAACGAAAGGTAAACTGAATCCAATCCACTGTTTTTTGTGTTTTTAATTTCTACCTGCAAGAGTAGTATAAGTTTGAACATCTCAATTGTCCCACACATTTCACTAGCATGAACTGAGTAGGTACAAACCAAACAACAAAAACTGCTAACAGTATTTCATAAAGCAGAACTTCACAGTTAAACAGGTTCTCAAAAAGATCTGTGCAATATTCACAAACTCCTTGAGGGCATATGGGGTCATATTAAACCTGGACACATTTATAAACAGCAGTAATAACTAGTGAGCTATTAACCCAAAATATATACAAAATAGTGCAGTATTACAGTAAGCAATCAATAATCAAACAATCTTTTCTTTTTCAAAGCTAGTTCAGATGTTCGCAATAAATTCGGATATTGGATTAAATTCAATTCAGTTTTTCACATTTCACAGTATCATAAATATGTCAGTTACATTGATACATAATATTTCAGTCAGGATCTATTTTCAGTCAGGATCTGTCAATATTCACATAAAAAAAAACTGATGGGAACACAATATCTGTAAAACAAGTAAAACATGCAAGACTTGTGAAATAATTTCCTATGGTCATTGATTGACCTTCATACCAAATTACACGTTCAGAACATGAAGGAGATGATGTTAACGGAAAGTTACTATTTATTTTAAATGTAGCATTTAAAATAATTAAAAAGTACTCCTCAATTAAGATAATGATTCAAGTATTTTTTAGGAGTCTACACTATACAACAAATTTGATCAGGATAGAGGCCTTTCACACTTTTGCTATGAGTGTGGTCTGACACTGGCCCACTGTGTGCCACTCACAGAGGGCATGTAACATATAATGGCATGTGTGGTATTGTACACCATTGCCACTATAAGAGAACAGAGACACCCTGGCATAACCCAGATACATACTGAAGAGGATCCCCACCTCCATCTAGCTGACCAATCACTATTTCTCTGATTAACTGCTACATTCCCTCACTTTCACCCATGTTGTCTTTAACAATATGGATCAAAAACAATTTAATTTCTTAAACATTTCTTAAACATTAACATTTCTTGTTAATAAACATATAGATAGATCTAAGGACATTCATTACTTAAAACTACAGGAGGTTCAGTTACTGTAACATCACCACCAATCACTGGAGAGATGGCATTATATCAGTGTTCAGATAATGGAGGGATCAGTCCACAGATTATGAACTAGAAATGTGCTCATGTAAATGAAATTGGGAGGCATTTGGGAGGTTGTTGGCTCTATTGAGCTTCCTCTGGGAATTCTATAAGTTAAAGGCTGGCCACTGTTCAGCTTCAGAGCAGCTCCACTGCCTGTGTAAAAGGTGGTAGTGGTGGCCCTTCTGTGTTATGAGTCTTCTTCCTGCTTCTACTGAGCAATGCCTTAGTAGGCTAAAATAAAGAACATTATGTAGTTATGTAGTATGTATATATCTTGATCTGCTGATGTCTGTGTCTGAGCTCACTGATTACACCTAGATTGAGTAAAAATAATTAAATGTAAAGAATATGAAAATGTAAAATATTATAATGTGTATTATATTGGTACAATCCTTTTGCTAAATGCAGAATTATGTTTGATAAATATAGTTAAATGATTTAGTAATTTAATTTTAACTCACATATATTTTTTATTTTTATATATTTATATGTTTTATATATTAGATGCTACTGTATTAATTTTAATCTTCAGTGCTGTAAAATACGATGCTCTTGCTCATTATTTTTCTCATGATTTTTCTCAATGATCCAGGGTTGCCATATCTACAACATGCCTAGAAAACTTTTGCTATTGTCATTTTTACATACTTACGATTTTGTCTGGCAGCCATGCTGATAATGGAATATCCGTCCATGCATCCGTAGCTTTCTGTAAATGAAATAAAAGGGTGAAGCAAAAAAGTTCCCTGAGTTTGAATGTCTCTCTCATCCCACACTTCTCACCTGTACAAGCTGGGTAAGTACAAACCAACAAAATAAAAGTGAGTGCAGAAATTTAAAAAAGCAGCTTTTTACAGTTAAACTAATTAAAATCATTTACATTGTGCAAGCATGGGGTAAAAACACAAACCAGCAAATTAGTTGTATTATTTACTTATTTTTCAGAAGAGGAAGCCTTTATTTGTCAAGTATACATCACAGCACAGTGAAATACTTTTCTCATCATATCCCAGATGTGCTGAACCTCCAACTTTATGATGAGTAACACTAGTAAATTATGAAACCAGGTGGTAAAATAAGTATACACCCTTCCTGCTTCACAATTATTAAGAGAATAAAGTAGCTATGTGATGCTAATGAAATGCACAAGATTAATACATTGAGAAGCATGATTATCTCTATTAATAATGTATAAAAATACATCAGTAAAGTACTAGAGTGATTCTGTCCTGACCCCAGTGGAAAATGAAATCTGATACAACAAGGTGAAATTCACAATTTCCATATAACATTCACAATTTCCTTCACTGACATGTTTAAACGGCCCAATTCGTCCCACACATTTCACTTGCATAAGCTGAGTAGGTACAAACCAAACTAAATGAAACTGATAACAGAATTTCATAAAGCAGAACTTCACAGTTAAACAGGTTCTCAAAAGGTCTGTTACATTGTGCAATATTCACAAGAAAGTATAGACTAAATGAAAACATGTGGAGTCATATAAAACCCAGACACATTTAAAAGCAGCAGTAATGACTCAGTTAATAACTAGTGCTAACAACCTAAAATATATAGAAAATGCTGCAGTATCACAGTAAGCAATCACTTATAAAAGCTTGCTAGCATTATAATTTGTGACTTTTTGGGATAAGGCTGTGCTGTTAAAACTGTCAGGAATTCATTCCTTTTTTTATTTGAATTACAGCAAGATTGAGTGTTTAACCTGAAATATAGTAATTCTACATGTGGTGTTGAACACACTGACCTTACTATTCAGTTTGATTTTTGGAACTGATGCTGATGCTTTGACCCTGAACTTCACAGTCTAGTCCAGCAAGTAAAATTAAATGTTTTAATATAACAAGGACATGGTTATCTGTTTTCATTGCTGCTTTATTAGCCTTAATCAACAAAGCTTCCAACAGAAAAATACATCTCCACCGAACTTGATTAATTTTATACTTGATGTATAAATAATGACACGAGACAAGATATTAGCACAATATTGTCGATAATTCCCACTTATTATGGGTATTAAAGAAAGCCTTAGGGAGTTCAGAGCTCTGAACAGTAATTGTTGTTTGGACTAAAAGTTGCTGTCGGTATTTTGACACTGGGATTTTTTGTGACTTCAAAGTAATAAAATATTAATATTATGAGCAGTTTAACAGATTACTTTAGTAATGGACAAGCCACAAAATTTGCTTAATGGACAAGCCACTATTTCTGTAAATATTAATAAATAAATCCTTTAATAAATAATCAAACAATCAATTGGGGTTTTTTTCAAATCCAATTTAAATGTTTGCAATAAAATCTAGGATCAAATCCAATTCATTTCACAATTTACATTTTCACAAATTTTAAACACAAAACAGTTTCAAAATTTTTTTAAAACTGATACACAATATTTTATATCGTTGTCATTTTTGGTCAGGATCTGTAAAAATTTACATGAAAACTGACTGCAACACCATATCTTATTTTTTAGAATTAGCCGCCTACCGAAAATTTTTGGGAACTTTTTTTTACCTTATTAGTTAAAATGTGTCTTGTCTGGCTATGACTCCAAGTAACATTTCAAAAGAAATGAATGAAGCACAAGAAGAGATTTCCAGATTCTCACATGACCCCAACAAAAACCAACTGAAATCTAGATTGGGAAAAGAGCCTTTCGATACCATTTGCCACAGAATGTCCATTAAAGTGTAAAATTTAACCCAGTTGTGTTACTGATGTAACAGATTATCAATACATTATTCTTACCAAATGGATAATATGTTCCTGGTGTTTTTATTGCAAGTTTCACATTTTTCACATTTCAATGTCCCTATAGTCCTCCACATCTTACCCCCACAAACTTGGTGGATTAGAATAAAAATATATATATGTATAAAAATAAAGTTAAAGTATCTGAGGTTGAGGCTAATGTAAAACTTAAAGTGCAATTTGGTTTTTTTTTTATTTATTTATTCTCCACCTTTATTTTTTAAACCTAACCCAGTCTGATTATGTACAAGCAAAATCAACTGCAAATCATGGTGGTGGTTGTTTAATGGTTTAAAGATATTTTTGGCTAGTGGTCCCCTTGTTTGTCTTTTGTTCCTGAGAACAGTAACATGCCTTGGGTCATGTTTGCTGGCTTAAGCAAGTGAGTACCCAGCTCAAGACACACACTAGCTCTCTGGCAGATCTGGGATTTCTAGTGAAATTCATCTAATTACTCTCAGAACTAAAAACACTACACCGCTCCAGTACAAAAATTACTACCAAACTGTAAAATTCACCTAAATAAGCTCACCAAATGAGCATTTTGACACATAGTATTATTCAGTGATCACAAATGTTCACACAAAATTACAATGCAATGAGGTGCCAAAGAAGACACTAACATTTTCATAATGTTAGTACAATAGCTAATAGTAAATAGCGCACAAAAGACTTATAAGTTGCAGTAACTAGAATGTATAGAATAAATTTCTTTAAGAATTAATGTATTATTTATAATATTGTTTTGGATAAGTGGGTGAGCTGATAGATTTCTGTTGGCATACTATGGCATCGCATTTCATTCAGTCATGTAGCGGTGACCATCTGTTGGAACCACAATTATGCCAAGCCTTCTGAGGATATGAAGTTTTTAGTTAAATTTATACTTTATCTAAAAACTGACACACTGTCTTTTTATTTGTCTGTATGTCTATGTAGCTGAATCAGTGCACCACAGCACCTAAAGTGAGAGAGATCTTTTCTACTCATTACATTAAAGGTGACTTAATTAACAAGACTTGTAAAGATTGGTCTGGCTAGAAGGGTTTAAATGAAATGGCTATGCCAAATGACATAGAGTTACAAAGGAGTTACAGTTAATATAAAACAAACATATTTTATTAGATCTAGCACTATGACAATTATCCTGTTCTTTTCATATACAACTGCCCAGGAAAGACTTAAAAGGTTTACTAGTTTACCACACAGACCCCCCATAGTTTAACCTCATATTTTATGCTACTGACCCTGACGCTTTGTTCTCAACCAGCCCACAGTAAGCTCTACAGGAAGACTCCAAGAGCAAACTCCTAACTGGATAAACCATCTGACAAGTAATCAATTCAAACTATCTTAGAACAGTTCTCAGTACAGGTGCAAACACCTGTTTTTTGCCTTCACTGCTGCTTGCCATATACAGACTTATGCAGGTACGTCAAACTCTGTGCTCATAGAGAATCTTTTAGGATATTGTCAAGAAGAATAAGAGAAAAACCTAATCCAGCAATAAGTATTAGCTGAAGGCCACTATCAAAGCAAACTGCATTTAAATAACATCTGACAACTAACCTTTTGTTACCTTTGTTGATTAGAATTCGGAAACTTATGGGTTAAAGTAAAAAAAAAATCCCTAATTTTATTTAGCGTCTTTATTACACAAAACCCTTGTGAGGTTGTTTCAGTTGCTACTCATTCCCAGAGTAGCTTTAATTGTATATTGATGTGATGGGGTGGTACAATGCTTGATTTTTAAATAACAATAAAAATGACCTTTATGCTACATCTTTATGAGTACACAAATATTGGTAGTCAAGGGTTGCAGGTTTTTTCTAGAGCTTGTAGAATAAACATCTAAACTTGTATTTTTGATCTGAGAGCTTGTAAACTAAAATCTGCACTTGCAGAAAATATTACTATGTTTTAAACTAGAAGTCACAGAGAAAAGAAAAAATGTGGACAAATACATATATAACTACAAGTACATTTGTTTGTATACAACTCAAAAGTTGAGCTCACAACTTCAAATCTGCAGAGCAACTATACATTCTACAACTATACATTTTCACAGCACCACCACGAAATCTGCACAGCACAGCACATACAGTTTCACTATGGTGTATGATGTTTTCCAGATGTTTACAGTTCAGTAGAACTGCTCCACTTTCTCACATATATAGGTTTTCCAGAGAAGGGGGGTGTACTTTTTTTGTGCACTTTTTTTTGTTCCTCTACTTTAAAACCTAAACACTAAGCCTGCAAATGTTTACATTGAATACAACAAAATATGTCAAGATTTTGCTACTGAGATAAATGAAATACTCAAGGCAGGCAGATTTAAAATTGTGCTGTGCAAATTTGCAAATTTAAGGTTGCAAGGTCAAATTTGTAGTTGTAGATACAAAAATAAAGTACAAACTGAGGAAGAAGTTGATTCTTTATTGATTTCTTTATGGTTTTATACCTTTAATGTATAAAATGTTTATTTAATGTGCAGAACAAAAAGCTCTTTTTCAGTATATGTGACCTTCTACACACACGCACATGTGTAGCCTAAATCACGAAAAGAAAGGGTGATCAGCGCATTCCTCCAATCAGAAGAGACTACATCCGAGCTTTAGCCAATGAATATTAAACACACACAGGAATTGTAGAAAGGGATTGTACTGGTACTAAGATAATACATTTTGACAACCAGAACTGTGTGTCTGTGTATGTTCTTTTCTCTCAGGAGCACTCCTTATCTTTTACACTTTTACTCTGAACAAGTTTGTTTCACAGGAAGACCAGTTGGTGTTGCAAAGGAAATTTCCGTAACAAAACAAACAAATAAATGAATACATTTATATTTGTATTTGTCTGCATGTTTTTGATTTGTTGTTTGATTTTATTTTGTTATTATTCTTTCCCCTTTTGTTGGCCATTTGGTTTTGTTTAGTGTCTGTTAAAAGTGTGTGTGAGAGGTGTGTATAGTCATCCACAACACTAAATGCTTTAGAGATGCATTGTGGGGTGTAAATATCTGTAAAAGAATCTGTTTGGAATCTGGCAGTGATGCAGCTGCTCAGGATGTTGTTAATGGTTCCTCAGTAGAATATGTTGAGGATGGGAGGTGGAAGATATGCTATCCTCAACCTTCACAGAAGGGCATTCTTGGTTATGGAGCTTGGTTATGAGACATGTTGGGATGATGGTGTGCTCAGATTTTGAAGATGTCTGCTCTGCACAGCATCTGATCATTGAGAGGAGGAGTTGTCTGTGCGTGTGGAAGGGACACATCATCTTCACAGACAGGTGCCGTTTTCCTTTAATTGGTGATTGCCTCAATGCCCTGCCACATGTCATGTGTCACTGCTGTTGTAGAAGTCACTGTGAATTCTCTGACCGCTTGCACTATTTACCTCTCCGATGGCCTGGGACAGTTTGGCCCTCGCTAGTCAAAGATTCTTCTAGTATAACGCCATTCAAATATTCAAAATTAGCCACTGCAGAAAAAATTATGCCATCTACAACCAAGTTGGCTACAAATGCTTCATCCCTGCAGAAGATTGGATTGGTGTCTTTCATTCAGGTTCAACTGAATAAGTTTAATAATTATCTTGTGCATTAGCACCATCTGGTTGGTGGAGAAAACCAATTTTAAGAAAGTGATCTTACTGAATTTGATTTATCTGTTTTTTTCATTTATATGTTCTGATATTACAGAAGGAAATTGCAGATAGTATTTAAATTGTAATCAGAGCTAAAATGGTGTGTTTTCACTGTGCCTTTCTTTGTAACACATTCTCAGGTTTAGATGTTAAAAAAACCTTTGGATTGAGATTTACACAAGGAGTGTTGGATTTAATTTACTGTCTTTTACCCATATTCACATTTTCTCACCATGTCTCACCATTATAGTCCAGATGCTTTTAGATTTTTAAGAATAAAAGGACTTTGTACAGGATTAAAAATTCCATTCAATGGTATCACATAATATTTATATATAGGTAAATAAAGGTATAAATAGCCATAAATAAATTGTCCATGCAATTTCTTTATTTTGTATGAACTGTTAACAAAATCAATTATCTTATTTGTAACAGTTACATGCATTACAGAGTTTCCAATTTATTGATTCTGATTGTAAAATAATTACAAAAGATGAACACATCTGATATAGATTTAAAACAGAATATATTTAAAAAATGTCATCTATGTATTTAAGGCAGTTTTTTAAATTCAGTCTTATAACTGCATCATCATCAAAAAAAAATAAAAATCTCTATATGGTAATGCTGTTTTGTATTTTGCTAGGGCACAGATAGAGATACTGTAGTTCAAGACCCTCGATCTGCTTCAGAATGTCATCCTCGATGTCTTTTAGATCCTGCTGGAAACGTTCAATTATCTTTTGCGCTTCTGTGTCAGTGAAATACTGTTCTTTGTAATGTCCCAGTGGTACCTGAGTATGATAGACAGGACAGAAAGAGGATCAAATAAAGATATTTTAAAGTACTTAGCTGCACATATAACTTATTGGATTGAAATATTATAAAATGATGGTAAGATTTTGTGTTGAACCTTTATATTAACCAGTTTATTGTAACATACAGTCAACATCCTGTACTTTACTTTTGCATTTTATTTTGAGCCTGCTTTATAATGCTCAAATGTTTAAACTTGAAGTGTTTCATGGAAGTGTTGACTCACTGTGTCTGACTGATCTTTTGCTAAATGCCACGTGATTGCCATCTCCACACATGACTGGTAGATATCTGGAAGTGTGTTCATGATCAACTCCATAGTGACACTGTTCTTGTCTGTGGGTGGAGGCTGGCGCATGGTGCAAGGTGTGTTGGGCACCCATGCACAAAAGTCAAACTAAAGTATAGCAAAAAAAGTCTATTTGAATGTATGCATGAATACAATAAATGTGAACTTTGAGCTGAAAAATGCAGTACTGCATATCAATGACATATCAAATTTATTTATCATATTAGATTTAACTTATTAAAATAATATAACAGTGATAAATTATTTACCTGTCCATTGTTGATTGCTGCATGTTGTGCAGTGCTGGTAAAGATGATCACACACAACAGTGTACTCAGCTCCTCTTTATTCTTTAGTTCATTAGAAAGCCCTGTCACATGAATTATGAGAACAGATAAATGTAGTCACACCTGTTGAATATGGTACAATGCTACATTTCTAATCATTCAGATTACCTCTTGTTCCATTTTTATAAAAGTTATTATTTAAAAAAATGTTGATTTTTATAATATATATATTTTTAACCCTTAAGCACTAAGCCAGTGTTGCTTCACAGTTATCGCTTCAGCAGTATACATTTTTTGTTGCTGTTGTTCAGGCAACTAACCAAATTGAGGGATGCTTGCAAATCCTTCCTCAACCATGTCCTTAATCCAGGCTTGCAGTTCAGAATCCTGCACTACGTCATTGTCACTTGTATAATACAGAGACACAATGCTGGAGACAAACCTGTGGGTAAGAAGGAATGAGCTGTTAATTCTTTTTGTGTCTTTAAAATAAAGGAAAAAATTACTAAATATGGTTAAAGTTAATTTCAGTGCCTAATGAAGACAAGAAACAGCTCTACAGCTCTGCATCCTGTCTGGACACTCACTTCTCAGTGGCGTCCCAGAGCATCAGGGAGTGGTCTCTGTAGAAGTATTCTTTGAGTTCAGTAACACCACGGTCTAAGAAGTCCAAACGAGGTTGGAGAGAGCGGTAGGTCAGGGCATCGTTCTCCCTTTGAGTAAGCATCAGCAGCCCATCACCACCTGTTGACACCACCTACAGGGAAAGCAAAAGTTAACGCGTAAGTAGGTTATATAACTTTTTTCACATATTGCTATGATGAGAATTTCCTCTCATCATTCTGCACTCAATACCCCATAGTTAAATTATATTGACAATCATTAATTACTGATAAATATTTAGACCCTTAACTCAGTACATAATTGAAGCACAACGAATGCAGTGCAGTGAATACAGTCACAGGTTACAGAGGTTTGCACATCTTCATTTAGAAATTTTCTCCCATTCTTCTCTGCAGATGCTCTCAAGCTCTGTCAGGTTGGATGGGGACTGTCAGTGGACAGCCATTTTCAGGGCTTTCAAGAGATGTTCTGTTGGGGTTAAGTCTCTGACTTGATCACTCTAGGACAGGGTTACTCAATTCTGGTCCTGGAGAGTTTAGCTCCAACCTGAATCCAACACACCTGATCCAGGTGATGAAGGCCTTCAGGAGCAACTAAACATTAGAGTCAGGTGTATTGGTTCTAGGGTGGTAGATCTCTAGGACCAGGATTGAGCATCTCTGCTCTAGGACATTCACAGAGTTGTCCCTAAGTGACCTTTGTGTTGTCTGATTTTAAGATGAACCTTCAAATATTTTATTTTAGAATTAGGAATCTGTCTTTTGCTCCATTCATTTTTTTCTCCCCAAACAGTCTCCCTGTCCCACCTGCTGAAAAACATTCCCACAGCATGATGCTGCCATCACCATGCATTGGGTTCTTGGTCATTCCTCTTACCAAGGCCCTTCTCCCCCGATTACTTAGTCCTGGTTGTTACAAACTTCTTGTATTTAGTACGCATGGAGGCCACTGTGCTCCTGGGAAATTTCAGTGCAAAAAAAATTTGTTTTAGCCTTCTCCCAATCTGTGCCTCTAGGCAATCCTGTCTCTGAGCTTTACAGGCAGTTCTTTCTTCCTTATGGCTTGGTTTTTGCTCTGTTATTGTCAGCATTGAAAGCTTATATAGACAAGAGCGTGTCTTTCCAAATCATGTCCATTCAACTGAATTTAATCAACTGGACTTCAATCAAGATCTAGAAACATTTATTTTATTGACACTATGAATTATATTGTTATATTATAATTTTATATTATAATTATCTATAGTTTATTCCTTGACACCTTGCATCAAATTGTCAATAATGTTCAGATTAATTTTATTGACATATTTCCTGTTTCCTCACCTGTTTAAAGATGCCATCAGAAGATATGAGCTGTGAGCGAGCACGGCAGTTTATCTCCAGAGTGTACCTCAGATGAGGAATAAGCAGCTGTAGCAGAGACAGAGAGGAAGCAAGAGCCATGCTGATATACCTGATATTTTTTAGCTCTAACAAAAGTAAATCTCACCCATACTTCCCTACTAACCTTATGTATAGGATGGACTGCAGGGAGGTGACGCAGTGTGGCCACACCGAACACCTCTGCTATAAGGTGAGTTCGCAGCAGGTGCGACAGCAACTGGAAGACCTGAAATTCAGCATGACGGACCCAGATTTTAGCTAATAACCAAGCTAGAGGTGGATCATTAGGGAGGAAGATGGGTGTGTCCTTACTAGGACGTTGTTCAAGCTGAACAAAAAAAAAAGGAGAAAGAATTAGCTCTTTCACTATCCATATGTTGCCTCTGGTGAACAAACCTGGAGAAAATATTACCTGTATGGCAATAGGAATGAGGCCATTGTCTGGATGCTCATATAATAAACACAAAGGTGCTGCAATATACTGCTTCTTCCCCTCGATCACATTCTCCGGTATGCCATCTAGTATAGCGTAGTCAACAAGGTATATATTCCCAGCCTTCAGAGAAAGAGAAAGCGAGATTCTTATAGTCTTTAGGATACCAAGACAAATTTATACTGAATATTGTACTTGTGCGTAAATGCATTATAGCTAATTCTACAATATAGCTAAATTCATTACCTTACAGTGGGCTTTGCGCTAAACCCAACCCAGTGATCATTATAAAAACTTTACATAATTGTATGCAACAGGGGTCTTTTTCCGGATATAAAAACAACATCTGGGGCTTTTAAGGATGTTTGTCCAATTCATTTTAAAATTTCCATCACTGATTATGGCATTGCATTTTGTAGGACAAACAGCAACAACCATAAATCTGATTTTGCACAAGGGAACTGATTAAAATACAGTAGATCAGTGTGCACTAAATAATGCAGCTCAGCAATTTCAGCACATCGTTCAGTGTAGACATGTGTACTAACTCTTCTACTTTTATAGGTCACCATTTATTTTACAACACTGACATTTAGTTGGTGTGTGTAATAATCTATTTAAACTTTACAATATAATAAAATAAAATGTAAAAGTACAGTAACCTAAGCCAGTTGCATGATTTAAAGCTTACACAGATTCACATTAGTGAGATATAATCTCTCATAGCATAGTGCAAGAAAATGGTCACACAAATGCTTGATGACCTTCACTTATTTATCAGTTACAAAACAATGCTTACACCTCTATGGTGCCACCTGCAGTTGGAGCCAGGGGCAATTAAGGAAGGAGGCAGTTGTAGAGTAGAACAGGAGTTAAGCAATTAGAAACAAACACAGACAATGGGATCTTTAGCATCTACATGTAGATTCTGGTTTGCATAGCATAGACTGATGCTGGAACACTGTGAATCTACTGTCTACCATTTGTTTTGTGGTTTAAAAAAAAAGGCTGCTCACTGCTGGATTACATCTGCACCAAATTAAGCTTTTCCCAAACAAGTTCTTCAGCTGACCAGTTTACTTTTAAAATCAAAAGAAAATAAGTTTCAGTATTCAGGATTTTAGGGGAAAAAAGGAATTGGAAACATGAAAATGTCAGACTTAAGCACCACACAACAACAACAACAACAACAACAACAACAACAACAACAATAATAATAATAATAATAATAATAATAATAATAATAATAATAATAATAATAATAATAATGATCCCAACCCACACTACACATTTGCCAGTATTTGCCAGGCTTGCAAACAGTCCATCAACGTGTACTTCTAAGATTTTATTCAACAAAATAGTCCAGGGACCCAAAATAGAAGGACCCAGTTTAAAAGGAACTCTTTTTATAGGTTCAATCATTTTTCATTTATAATCAGTAACCAATTGTCATACCAGTGACCACTGACACTTTCCAATTTATGAACAACTCCAGTACATCTGCACATTTATACAAGTATTTAATAATCATGGAATGATTATTACTTAAGAATGGGTCCAGACTTTTAGTTAATATTGCCAGATAGGTTCAAGCTAAGAAAAGTCAATGGCAACTACAATGACCACTCTACAACAGCTGTGAGCAGAAAAGCATCTCTGTCAGTAAGTGTTTCTTAGATTAAGAGTTGCATTATTTTAAACAACAATATATTTTATTTTTTTTTGTAAAAGTGGTGCCCTAAGTCCTATCCTACATTATGGTCCATTGGGATGTGGCCCCACCAGAGGAAGGGAAGCAGCTTTCTTACCAGATGTTTGCCTTAAATTGGCCTTGAGCAAGACACTTAAAGCCCCAACTGGTCCCTGAGTATCATGGATATGGTCTGCCCAACACCCCTGGCAAGTGTACTGTCCAAGTCACTGCCCCCTTGTGCGTTCACTATTGTGTGTGTTTTCCTGCATGCATGGGTTACTCCCTCTATTAGCTCACTGAATGATTATGTTAAGCTCTGTTATGAGAATTAGTGGACCTTAACAGAATTGTTTTTGAAAAGTTTACCCAAGTGAAAGATCACCATGCAACTTTTGTTTTCAAGCAATGAATGTCACTGGTAATTTTATGATAAATGTATTATAATATTAAGGCCCAGAGGTTCCCCTGCTCTGAAATTGCTGTAAATGATAACTTTAGATGTGTATAACAAGATAATATTCCAGTTATATGAACTTTTTTTAATGATATATGGCATCACTACAGAAATTATGTACTGTACCTTACCTTGAGCTCTTTATCCAGGGTGGTGTTGGGGCTTAAGAAGGCCTGCACCATGTCTCCAGAGACAGGGAAGTTGGTGGGCAGTTTGCTGCAGCTCTGAATCATCCTTGGATTTGACCCATTCAGGAACTGATAGCCAAAAAAATTGTCCTCCTTCCAGTGATCCTTAGTGTATACTAATAACATTCATAACATATTCACATTTTATTTGTATTATTATATCATTTGTACAATTCAAGCATGAGCTTTTATATATAATTCTATTTAAAGAGTCTACATTCCTTACTTGTACATAAGTTAAAAGTTAAAAGGAATGCATTGTTTATTTGGCATAAATGTACTGGACAATAACTGAAAAGTAGCATGAATAATAATCTTTTTGCTGATTATACAAATGCTTTGTAAATAATTATAGAATGAATAATTATCAATAGTATTTTTTTAGAGTGAAACTGATTTCATGAAGTCATTTGTTAGTAAAAGGGGAAAATGTCATAGATGCTACACCAGCAGTAGGACTCTGTATTTTCCAAAATATCTGTTCAAAATCATCCAGATCCTTCCATGACTTTCCAAACCACATAATCATTTTCTTCAGAAACAACTCCAAAAATCTGAAAGTAAGTAAATTAAACATAATATGTTCTGATGTTCATGACACATAAAATTTAACAATTACTTAAATTTACATTTGCTCATTTGAACACAAATGATGTTTTATTAAGACTGATCAAATGAGACATATTATGAAACATATTTTTTGTGCACATATGTTTGTGTATCTGGAGAGATAAGTAATCATAGGATTATACAAGATGTTCATATCTGACACCCAATACTATCCCTCTATCTCCACCCGCACTGTAAGAATCACATTAAGTCAAGTCAAGGGAAATGTACAACATGCATAGCTATATTGGTTCTCAGTCTCAGAGGATAGGACAGCTAAGTGGGCATTTCAGTGAACTTTATTTTCACAACATCCTAGCTACAGTCAGCAAAAGCCTATAAGTTTCATGTAAGCCACTTTTGGAGTGTTTAGCAGCAATTTTAGTATAACCATCAAAATTCTAAAATTCTTTTTTGTGTACCCTTGGAATATAAGAATAATTAATTAGAATAATTTATTTAAATCTGTTGAGAATATGTAATATAAAGCTTATTATCAAAATTATAAGCTTTAGTTGTCTTCAGTGACTCATTATCATTTAATGCAACAGGACCTAAAACCAAATGTTAGGAAAGAGCTGCTTTAGACAGGGTAAAAAGACACTTGTAGTTTTTAAACTATGTGGTATTTATAAGATATCATAGACATTTTATTATGACCTGGTTGGATGGTTAATATGTGCAGAATTTAATACCAATTTATTAACTATTTTAAACTACTTAACTATTATCAATCAACTATATAAAAAATCCACTACTCACGCGCATTCAAGTGATCGGTTAAAGTCACTGGACTTCTCACTGTCAAAGCGAACATCCCTTGGTAAGTCTTCTTCTGACATGGCATCGATGCATTTGGGAATTCCTTGTGCTGAGGCTTGCCATCTAACAAAAACACAAACAAAATTGACCAGTAGTATAAACAAAACAACAAACAAAAGACATATAATAACTCATGTGTGTTATTAAGACCCAAAAATTTACATTTCAACAAATTTTTATAACTCATCAATAATACTGTCTAAAGTTAATGCAAGATAAATGAGAATTAAGAAAACATTGTGGGCGCAGGAGGTGCTCCTAAAGACCTGTTTCAACACAGTAGTGGCATCAGCCGTCTTTTATGGAGTGGTCTGCTAGGGAAAGCATATCGAATGGTGACAGGAAGAGACTAGACAAACGTATTAAGAGGGCCAGCTCTGTCCTGGGAAGTCCCCTGGACACAGTGCAAGTGGTGGGAGAAAGGAGAATGTTAACTAAGTTGGCATCCATGCTGAACAATGACTCTCACCCTGTGTATAAGACTTTAAGAGCACTGGCCAGTTCCTTTAGTGACAGGCTGCTTTACCGCAAGTGTGTAAAGGAACATTATCGTAGGTTCTTTCCTCCCTGCTGCTGTGAGAATCATTCAATTAAACAATTGTCTATATTGTCATTATTATAGTATATTATTATTTTGTTACCCTGCTGTATCACTGAGAATTTTCACAGAACAGGACTAATAAAGGATTATCTTATCTTATATTATCTTATCTTATCTTATCTTATCTTATGCCCTAGCCTCAAACACAAGTCGAAAAATGCACATAACTTACAGATTAATTTAATTGTCATTGCTGTATTTGCTAATAGTCACAAAGTAGTTTGCCTGTTCATCACAGACTAAATCAGACATAATAATTTGCGTTAGTGATGACTGAAAAATAATCGTACTGCTGAACCATGCACATCCTGTGAAAGGGTGCATGGAGCGAGTAGTGTAGTCCCTAACCCCCTAAAGTTAGTTGGCAACTGGGTAATTGGATCTACAATTGAAATTGAAGTGTTCACTAGGCTTTAGTGATGTTGCTTATTGGGTACAAGCTATACCCTGCTTCAAGTCTATTCCAGCATTCTAAGAATTTAAAACCAAAAACAGCATTAGGTGGCTACAGGCTGTCAAAATCCAACCAAATCCCTCTCTGGCACTCCACTCCAATTAGTGCAAGAATGCAAGTCCTGAGCAGTCCTGACAGAACTATATAGGCAAGTATTGCTATGCTTAACTCATTTCTCTCTACAGCAATAATGCTTTTAGTTTGCAGTTGGGAGAGCATAAGTATTAGCTGTTAACTGTGTACTGTAATGTTAAAAATTGACTCGATAAAATTTTGCATTAAGTGCATTTATTCATGTAAATGCAAAAGGACAAGTGGTAAAACTATGCACAATTCCATCAGACTCCTAGTGCTGGAATATACACACCTATAAGCTTTCTGTCTCTCTTGTAGTTCTGCCTTTCTATGAGCCAGCTCATGATGCAGGATCTCATCAGCCAGTTTTTTAGCTGTGAATAAAGAATAAAGAAGTTACTCTGGGAAATCTTAAGTTTGAATTAAAACGCTCTTCCTGGGACAGTTGCTAGTACTGACCTGTGCCCTCACAGACTTCTACTTTGACATCCCCCACTAACCAGCGGTAGCAAGGGAAGGTTTGTGTGTTTTTCCCTCCTAAAGGTGTGACTTTCACATAACTGCAAAACCAGTTATCTTCTGCAAAGAACTTCTGCTTCTCCAAGCGTACCAGGAACACACGACCCAGAGGAGCTGAGCTCCAGACTGTGTATTCATCAACCTGTAGAAGAATAAGATAAAAGAGGAAATATAATTTTATAAAAGAAGCAATTACATAATGCTTAGTTAAAAATGACTTAATATAAATAAAAGCATATTACAAAAAAAGTCAATTTGCTACTTACTGCGCCTCTACACAGATCCAGGCCTGGATTGTCCAGCAGTGTCTTCTCACTCTCTCCATTCTCCCCCACCAGGGTTACATACACATAGTTTTTAGAACCTGAATACTCTGAGGTACCCGTAGCCACAATTACTTTGTACTCCATCTGCACACACAATTAACAACAACTCAGACAGATAAAAATGATAACAGCTTTTTGCACTTTCAAATTATTCAATTCTGATGTAGGTTTTAGATGTATTCTTTGCATTTGATGTGCCATGTGCACATCAGGTCCTATAGCAATATTGTGTCTATACATGCCTGGCTAAATCCTTACACAGGTTTAATAAGTCAAGCTGCTCGAGAGTATATTATTGTAGCAAATATTGGAAATGCTAGAAAGACAAAATACATTTTTCTTGATAATAAATATAAACTAATAAACAGACTACAATAGACTAATTTTTCTATGTATTTGCTATATGAAATCAGTAGTGCCACTTCATCTGACATGAGAAATAATTCTACACCCATTTAAGCCCACTGGCATATTAAATTGCCATAAGCTGTACTCCTCTTTCTCTTTTACAATAGTGTAGTAAAAAAACTCTACAGGTTCTACGGACTACACTTTTATGATTTTTTATGAGCCCAAAATTGTTTGGTTCACTTTTTGTCATATGATAGAGCAAACTTCTGCAGTTACTTTGTAGAAACATGACTGAGTCAATTCCTATAAATCAAAGGTAAGATTAATATGTTGACATTTAAAGCATATGATATGATTGTTTAGAAGTATACATATGTTAATGATATTATACGTAATTTAATTATATCATACATGTGTTCATGTTGCAAATGTAGCTCATTTGCTGTTCATGGCATTTAAAAAAAAATTGTGATTTGCTATATCCATTTTTTTAACAGAAGGTTATTTGCAGTTTAAATTGTAGCAGATATTTTAATTCATCAGAGCATTTGAAACAGTTACTAGTTGAAATTGTTTTTAAGGAGTACATTTTGGACGGTTAGCTAAAACTATTGATTGTTTTTAATTTTTAATGTATGTGTTTATATATAAAAATTTATTTTAAATAAATTATTATTACATAACCGAAAGAAAAACAAAACTTTTAATAAATCAAAGCAGAGTAAAACATGTTGATCAATATTTACCTTGTTAGAAAAGTTTTGTGGCTCTTCCTTTTTCTGGATGTTGCACAGATTGCATGGTATTTTAAGGTCTAGCTCAGTGCACTGCTATTTAGCAATTAACTGACTTCTGCAGGCTTCTCTCCCACAGTCTTCTCTTATAAGTAGTTCCTTTCAGCCCTCCCATTTTTCCATTTTTCGATGTACGGTTAAGCCTTAACACATTATTTCATGTATCTTATAATAAGACCTACAGTGAACATGAACCAGTAACATTCTTTATCTTATAGACTTAAAAACACTACATGGCCAAAACTGTATTGACACCTGACTATCACATCCATATATGCTTGTTGAACATTTCAAATGAAGTCTCCACTGCTATAATAACTTTCACAATTCAGGGAAGTCTTTCTCTTAGATTTTGGAGTATAACCGTGGGGTTTGTGCTTATTCAGCCACAAGAGTATTAGTAAGGTCAGGTACTCATGTCAATTGAGGCCTGGGGTTTGTCGGCATTCCAGGTGAATACAGGTAAATTCTTTTTCTTCTTTTTAAGCACATTTATGTAATTAATACAGCCTGAACAGCTTAACATACAGACTCCATCCTTGCGTAGATAATCATGGCAAGCCCATGTTATGTTATTTTGGTGTTGGTGAGATTTATTTTTCGAGCTACAGCCATGAAAATCGAAAAGCTCAGACCGGGGTCTACCAGGGCCCGTCAACTCAAATTACAGACAGAATTGCATTCATTCTTCATTTCCACTGGGGGCAGCTAGAGTGGGTAATGTCATCTTAACTCTAATTCAGGGTGATTTTTCGGTTAAACTCAGTTTTTCTCTGTTCAATCTTGTGTAAAATCCTTATACTTCCACCTAGGAACACCATTTAAAATTTAAATGGTAGACAAACTTGTCCTCTCTTATTTCTTGAGGTATGAGGATTTGTTCTGCATGAGACATGAGAAAGTTTCCCATAGAGTCCCAAGTAAAATCCATTTTCCAAACTTTTTATCTGTGTTTAATTACTCGGGCATATTCTACTCAATTCACATAACTGTGCATGTAAATAGGCAATAGATGCAAACTGTGCATTTCTACAAGCAGGTGCATATTAACAGGATATGAACATGAGTAACAGGTAAGACAGTTAAGAGTGGCTCTCTGACATACACACACACAAGGGGCAGTGTCTTACATAAATAGAGAGTAGTATTTATGCCTATATGTAAAAGGACTATACCTATATGGACAGGAGGAGTTCTTCCCTCTGTCTTGGGTAGCCTGTGCCTCTCTCTCGACACACACAAGCATGGATACATAAATACAAATAATAAAATAAATCAAAATTTTAATAATAAAGTCCAATTTAAATGTTTGAATTGAATTGAGTTCTGTTTCTGCCAGTGTTGTTGTCCAGCATGTACAGTATTTGTAATAATAATAATAATAATAATAATAATAATAATAATAATAGCGAAATTGAGTATTGAGTATAAGTGATATGTTCATAAAATGATGGTCTATTTCCAGGAACTTGGAGGTTTCTGAAATACTCAGACCAGGCCACCATCAACCATGCAATGGTTGAAGTGACAAAGATCACATTTTACCTCATTCTGATGCTTAAAGTGATTAAATGATCACTTAATAAAAAAGAGATGCAGTACAGGTGTTCCTCTAATAGTGGAGGGTTGAAACTTTTTAGGACCCTATTTCCCCTATTTACTGAACCATGAAATAGCATTTTCAAAATAAATTAATAAAACACAAGACGAAATTGAGAGATTCTTATCCTCACTCCATTAAAAAATCAAATTTTACGCCACCAGGTGGAATAAACAATTTTGTTTAAATATCCATGTCGTCTCACACATCTCACTTGCATACACTGGGTAGGTAAAAAAACAAGATGAAACATGACAACTCTTATTCTTGCTGTATTAATATTGACATTAGACAAGATATTTGCACAATATTGTTGCTATAAAGGCTTGGGGAGGTAAGAGGTCCATACAGTAATTTTCGATTACAGTAGGGGGTGCTGTCAACATTTCGACACAGGGAGACATTTTTGTGACAATTATGACATTTAGTAGCTGCTCTTACCCAGAGCTCCACAGATCAATTTATAATTGCATTCT
The DNA here is from genome assembly GCA_028565595.1 of Duopalatinus emarginatus. Classification (NCBI taxonomy): domain Eukaryota; kingdom Metazoa; phylum Chordata; class Actinopteri; order Siluriformes; family Pimelodidae; genus Duopalatinus; species Duopalatinus emarginatus. The sequence continues at coordinate 11,557,119 of JAOVVF010000042.1, read as the reverse complement.
GGTTAATCCTTACACAAGCATGGACACATAAATACAAACACACATGCAAACACTCCATAGTATTATGTAAATTTGGGATTGTGTGTTGTAATAAACACAAAACACAGAATCAGTGTTTTGCCATGTTTGTCTGACCTAAGCATAAAAACCAGTTCTAACCAGTACTCTACAGTCGGGTCTATAAGCATTTAAAAATTAAAAGCTGTTGTTAATTCAGCTATCATAGTATACTGAGGTTAAATCATTAATATGAGCCCAAAGTGCTTATTATTCACATCCAAATCAGATTACAGTGCTTTTTAATTGTGCTTACCCTTTATAAGTCATAAGTAATTGGACAATTACTTTTTCATTGCCAGATATGTTATTATCTTTATTGTATTATCTTTCTGTATTATTTTATTATTTTACAAAAAAAAAAAAAAAAAAAAAAAATCCAAAAATTGTGATGTTGTAAATGTTGTTTTTTTTCAAGTCAAGTGACTGTATCTTGCTCACCGAATCATTGGGTTTGTTTACTCAGTAGAAGTCATACATGGTTTACATATATGGTTTACAGTAAGGATTAGATACCTTGTGCATCCAGAGCGGCGTATCTGAGACTGTCTAACAGTGCAACTAAAATTGTGAATAATATTTTCCTTTATTTTACAGTAAAGCAAACCAAAACCAGTCAGATAATGTACAAGCAAAATCAACTGCAAATCATGGTGGTGGATCTTTATTGGCTGTTTTTGGTTAGTGGTCCTCTTGTTTGGCTCTTAAAAATGGCTGATATTGCTAATTGAGAACATGCCCAGTGATGTAAGTTAGCCCATGTATGGCAGTAACGGAGACCATAGTAGGCTCAGTTTTCTGCTTGCAGTGACTCCACATTGGCCCCAAAGACATGTTTTCTGGGTCCCCCATACACATACAGTACCCTGAGCAAAAAGGTATTTATGCAGATAAATGCAAAATCATCTGATTGCTAGCTCAGCACTTAAACCACTGAACCACCACTACACCAATCCACTAGAAAATTCATTATCAAACGGTCAAATTCACTGTTATAAGTTCACCAAATGAGCTTTTTTACACAGTATTTTTCAGTTACAATGCATTGAGGTGCATTTTCATAATTTTGGAGTATAATGTAAATATACAATGTGCATACAAGCATAAGCTGCAGTGACTAAAATGAATAGACTAAATTTCCTTAAGTATTCAAGTATTAGTTATCCTCTCATATTTTTTTGCATAAGTAGGTCATTTTGCATAAGTGGGTCATCTGATATTTTTCAGCATTAGTTTCTGTTACTACTACAGCTTCACATTTCATTTGTTTGGGCTTCAATAATATCTTAGTAGTGCCACAAGCTAATTGCCTCCATGCCATACTGCACTGATGCAATAATTTGTGGTAAAGAAGCACCAACAATACTCCTATTGTTAACCTTTGTTGCTCAGGATTAAAAATGTAAGCACAAAATAGTGAAAAACAAGAATATCCCTAATTTTATTAGATGTCTTTATTGCACAAAATTCTTGTAAGGGTGTTTTTATTGCTATTTATTCCCAGAGTAGTTTTGTTAGTATATTTTATCTGTGTGATGGATTTATTTGTTTGTTAGTTTACTTACTTTCTTCAAAAACTAGGTGCTTACATTTATTAGAAAAAATACTTCTAACTGGAACTCTTTGTCAGCTGACCTGTGCATTACTTTTGACCAGAGTAGCCTGCTTATTTATAAGCGATTTTAGGCTTATTTTTGATAAACTTGCTTACAAATATTGTGAGCATACAATATATGTGTTGCTTTTTTGTGGCTGTTTCTAAAGTGTGGTGGCTTATTTGGGCTTGTTTGTGCTCTGGTCCTATCTTTACATTTATATTTACGCCATTTTGCAGACGCTTTTATTCAGGGCGACTCATGAAAGCGCTTAATCATTTACTTGGCATATCCAAAGCTAGTTCAGATAGATTACAGTTCAAGTACTTGAAGCCAGGATACTAAGTGCTAGTTTGCCCTGTTGCAGGCTCTGTCCACAATCCTATTCCCTGCACCATTGTTCCATTTTATTGCTGTTTTGTTAACAATGTCAGGAACTACGTGGACAAAATAAGGGGAAAAATACAACAAAGAGGCTGAGATAATGCTGCCACCACCATGCTTCACTGTAGGGATGGTATTGGGCAGGTGATGAGCACTGCCTGGTTTTCTCCAGACATGACACTTAATCTTGATTTCATCAGACTTGTTTCTCACAGTCTAAGAGTCCTTTTTGCAAACTCCAGATGGGCTTTTTTATGTGTCTTTTCCTGAGGAGAGACTTCTGTCTGGCATTAAGCTCAGATTGGTGAAGTGCTGCAGTGATGGTTAATCTTCAGGAAGTTTCTCCCATCTGTCTTTAGGATTATCAGAATTAATATTACAATCTTTAAAAGTTGGTTTGTCTTCAGAAATAACCACATTTGTGATCAAATTGGCAAACTCAGTACAGCCATGGGGGTTTGTAAATCATAATTAGTGGAATTGAGTAAGTAGTACTCATTTTTTACAGATAATTATGTCATATAAGAATAGATTTTTTCAGTTGGGCTGAATAAAGCTGTGCCTTTAAAGTGGGAAGACCATTGTGGTGGCAAAGAATGATACCTCAAGACAAAGTCATTTTTGCGTGGTCGGTTTTATTCAAGACAGAAGTTAAGAAAAAGACAAAGTTAGACTTCTTGCACTCAGTTCCCATATATGTACTTCTAACCTCTATGAATCCATGTCAGGGTGCATGCCAGGGTGCTCTTCCCTTTTTTGAAGCCAAACAACTGTTTCCTTTTACTTTTACAAGAGTTATTTACTGACCTTTTAACTGTACTGTATTTCTATTTATTTAAAAAAAAAATAAGTTAAATGTATGACACATTGTTTCAAACTGAAACATTAGAGATAGCAATTCATCATGATTCAGACTACCTTCTCATTAACAGTCATACCAACGTTAGCTGATCTGTTACCTATTCACTGTATTACTGCTGCAAGTCTGTTACATCTGGAGACCTGCCTAGTGGTAATATAAACAGCGGCCTGGGTATCAAATCAGGGTTTCCCAAAACTGTCTTTGTACTGTCTCAGTCTCCAGTCTACCCCAGTAAAAAGTATCTGCTTAATATAATGGTGGTGCAGAGAACAGTCTACACAATCTACTTTCTCTCTATGCTTGTGACTGTCAGGCTCCCTGAGAGCTGCTTAATTGTAGTATTAATTCTGTTCTTGTAGGCTCTGTGCCTCTTGTTTGTCTATGGTCTCTGGTATTCTCCTGAGCCCACCCAGTTCTCCTGGTCACTTTCAACACTGTGTGTGTTCCTAATTGGACCTGGAAGGGTCTTGTCCACCTGGGCTTGTTCTACAAACGTTCTGCTATGTCCTTTATGATAACCCAGTCTGTATGTGGCTGGCACCAGGAGTGCTCCCTTAACTTGCTTATAGATCACATTCAGAGCAAAGAACATGGCTGCATAATATTCAAGCACTGCATTATTACACAACTGAATGGGATCTCAAAGTGCTTAGGCCTTTCTCTCATTCTCATTCGCATGAGCGCTATGAGGAGCACCTTAGTCCAGCCTAAACCTGTGTCTGCACAGCATTTGGCAAGTTCTTTAAAGTGAAAATGAAAGTGAACTTTTTGCCTACTGTGCTTGCACGTAGAGGAATATGACCTCCACATTTATACCATCCATGCAGTAAAATACACGCACTAGTGAACACACTATAGGCAGTGTACACACTGGCCCAGAGCAGTAGCTAGCCCCAAACCATGGTGCTCAGGGAGCAGTTGGGGGGTTAGGTACCTTGCTCAAGGGCAATTCAGTTGTCTGTTATGGGGATCAAAAGCAGGACCTTCCGATCACAAGACTGGTTCCCTAACCACAAGGCCACGGCTGCCCCAAAGGAAGTGTCAGTAGTGAGACGTGCCATTTAATTTGCCATTCTTACTTTTTAACTGCTCCTGCACTAGCAGGATAATATGCACAATGCTGTTTAAAGATCTATACATGAATAGTAGCTCATCTGTTTGATGGATGTGCTCACAAAAGAAGTTATATTATCACCTGAATATCTTAGAAGCTTTTAAGAAATATGTCTCTAAACAGCACCTTAACAGCTTGAGGTATGGGGTGTCCTGCTTGTGTGGTCTGCTTAACCCTTCCTACATTATGTGTCACACAAAGAAAGATGCCAGAGGTAGCTGTTCATGTCAGCACCTGGATTGCAGCAGTGTCTGCTCTCGTGTTATCCGGTGAAATTGGGTTAGATTTACTAGTATGTGCATCATGCTTAACAAACAGCAATCTCTTTTGGGAGTAAAACAGCATCAAGAAGCACAGAGACCACTCTATGGTGGTTAATAGGAATGCCAGAAGTAGTTAAAATGGTTTCAGTTTTTCTATAGCATAGCGGCTGTGCATGTTAACTGGCTTATTGGCAGTGTCAATACAGGCTTCAGTGAGGGCATGAAGCTCAGGCAGCTTGGGTAGTGAGAGATGTAAAAAAGTGATCCAGACTCCGGGTCCCTAGAGCCTGACACTACATACCAGGGTTCAAAAGTGGCATGTGCTTGTGGTTCTCTATTCCAATATTAGCATAGACACTGCATGAGAAACAAGAAGTTTGGATCAGCAAAACCCACAGGATTTCAAAAAGTGAAGACTGCATTCTCGTCAGTCACAGCAATTCTTAGGCATACAGGAAGAAGTAGGCAACAAGCCAATGTCTAGACAATCCTGACACAATCAAATTAAATTTAAATGCAAATCAGACTGGATGTTTTTCTGCACAGGAATATTGCAAAAGAAATTTGCTCAGCAGAAATGCTTGATAATTACTGGTTGTGCCCCTCTGATAAAGCCAATATCATGTTTACCCTGTGCCCACAAGGGACATGGCAGTTCTGTCAACCTGGGGTGAATGTTGTGGGGCAGCTGTAGGATTGGTGTTAAGGAACCTACCTTGGGACCAGAAGGTCCAAGGTTCAAGCCCCACAACATGGCTTGACTAAAGTGCCCTTGAGCAAGGCACCCAAACCCCACATGCTCCCCAGGCTCTATGGATAAAAGATGCTGCCTACTGCTCTGGGTATGTGTGCTTACTGTCTCCCAGTGTTCACTAGTGTGTATGTGTGTATTTAAATTCCACTGCACAGTGGTCAATAGAGCAACTTAATCACTCACTTACATATGTTCTGTACCTGTGGTTCAGAGACATAAACACTTAATACATAGCCAGATTGCCTGTAGACTCCTACAACAAAACAATCTCTCGTTTTTCAATTAGAATCACAATTGTAATATTTTTTATTTATTTTTTTGTCATGTGAAACATAACTCATGTGTGACGTCCCCAAGTACAGACAAAGTTTCAATGGCTAACACCTCCTGTTTGCTTTCCACTACATATATGCTGATTAAAGCAACCTGAAGCTGTTGCTTTAAGTAACATAAATAAATACACCTCCTATGTCTAAAAGTACAATTACGGGTCTCATCATCACCTGATCAGTCTCAAAGCTGTAGGCTGTAAAGAATGTTTTGCTCCTCACTTTGTGCCAAATGAATTATGTACACCGATCAGTCATAACATTAACACTACCTGTCAACATCTGCCAAAACAGCAATGATCCGTTGATATGCACTTTCTACAAAACCTCCAAAGGTCTGGAAGGTGTCTATGTGGTGTTAATGTTATGGACGATTGCAGTAAGTTATGCAGAACTTATGCAGAACTAGGACATTTACTAGGCTTTTTCCTTTGTACATGGCACATTTTGTCTTAAGAAGTCTTGATTAATTACATGTCTTAAATTATTAGTCAATAATATTTTCTATAGTTGCCTTTGTCGTTTATGGATAGAGTCATCAATTCTACTAGTATGACACCAATTAAGTATTCAAGTATTAGGCATATTAGCTGCACTATAATAGTTCTTTATTATCGCTGTGTGGTTGTTTTGTTTGTTTGTTTTTTGTGGTTCATGTACATTCTATCTACATAACATTGTATTAATATGTAGATTTCTGTAGAAATATACCTCTCATGTAGCCCTGGGATCCTTTGGGCACCACTTCATAAACCATGTCTTTGGCATGTTTAAAGAGAATATTATGTGACACATGTTTATATTGGCTGGATGTTATTTGGAAATGTGATATTTTTTCTGTCTAATTTATAAATAAATGGAATCTGTCCTGAAAGGTACTAAGGTGTTTTGGCCTTTTCTTTCTAGTCAGAACCCATGGAGGGCAGCTGTGGCCTAGTGGTTAGGGAACCGGTCTCGTGACCGGAAGGTCGCAGGTTCAATCCCCATCCAGGGCAAGATACGACTGAGGTGCCCTTGAGCAAGGCACCTAACTCCCCTAACTGCTCCCCGGGCACCATGGTTTGGGGCTGCCCCCTGCTCTAGGCAAGTGTGCACTGCCCCCTAGTGTTCACTGGTGTGTGTTTCACTGCATGGACGGGTTAAATGTGGAGGCCACATTCCTTCTGTGTGCAAACACAGTAAGGCAAAATAGTTCACTTTCATTTCACTTTCACAAAACTTATGCCATCTACAACCAGTTTGGCTACAACTGCTGCAGGAATCTACGTGGTGATCGGATT
>JAOVVF010000042.1:11525866-11545061 GCA_028565595.1 Duopalatinus emarginatus | reverse complement strand
AAGTAGTGAGAAAATTTTATACCTGTTCTCAACTTTCTGTCAACCCTGTTATGATGAGGGGAAGACACCAAGAAATTGTAATTTGTTGTCATGAATCATTTGACTTTAAAGAGGTGACTTTATTTCAATACAAAGTAGAACAGCGTACAAGGATTATTTGTTATTAAAATATTTGATGAATAAATAAGTAGTCTAGCTATGTGCTTCATCACCTTTGGCAGTTGTCAACCCTGTTATTGTCAAACCTGTTATAAAACAACACTAACGGAGTTGATACTACTGCACTGTATCCATAGCTGTGGAACAAAACGCCCAAGTATATTCAAAAGAGATTAAGAGAATTAATTAAAAATGCTGTTATTTGAATGTTAAATACATTTTTCATTTACTTTCCATGCATAGCATAAAAAGTAAGGAAATTTGTGTTTGGATTATTTCTTTGTTGTAACAATGCTTTTTGGCAATAAATCTTATACTGTTGGAAAGCCTGTTAATTTCCCCTCTAATGGTGCCACATTTGTAAGGAACATGCATTTGTGTGATGAGCAGTAGAGCTGAATATGTGAGCTGTGCCCCTGAAAATTTGCCAAATCGTCTTTGCCATTGCCAAACAGCTTATTGTAACATTGACCTGTTTGGTGTTTGGTGGACTGGATGACTGAAGTTTGAAGGGTAGGGTCAAAGTGTGGAAAATTTCCTTACTTTTTGTGCTATGTATATATTTCAGTGGATGAAATCATTATAACTGTATAGTTTTTAATAAAATATTTTATAAATATTTATTTAAATAATTGGTATATGAGTGTTTATAAAATTTAATTTACATTTTTTAAATTTCACAAAATATTTCATTGATTGATTGATAAATTTCAAAATGTTACGTCAAGCGGTAATGTTGTATGAAGGTTTTAAATAGTTACAATTGATTAATTTGAATTATTTCATTTTTAATTTTAAATGAAATGAAAAGAGATATATTAAGTAGGCTGTCAGCATATTTTTTGCTAATATCCAAACAGATTTAATGCCATTTTGTCCAAAGGTCAAGAGACCCAGATGTGTGCTCTTTTTATGTAAAAAATAATAATTTTATGAGAAATAGCCTCTAATAAATTTATAGTTTTGAACAATAAAGGGATATAAAACGTGTTTTTATGCTACTAATTCATTGCACAATATTCCTTTCATATAGCCATGTGTCCATAACAGGGTTGACGTATGAACCCTAAAAAAACATTTTAAATTTTAAATTTATTTTAATTGTTTAACATTTTAAGATGGCACAGTGGGTTTTTCTAATAATTTAATGTCTCATTAAATGTGAAAGCAAAAATAGCTAAATATAACAACTTTCCTTTTACATTTTCAAAAGCATAAATGTCCTCCAATGCAAAAAATAAATGCATTGAGCCAAAAATGTAGCATTTAATGTTTTAAGATTAGCATTTCCTTGTGCCAAATTATAGCTCCATCTGCAAGCAGCTTGTTGCAACATAAGTTAATGAACTTCACTCACTCACTGTACAGCCTGCAGCTCATTTCCAGAACATTAGACCAGCCAACTAAACCCTCTAACACATTTTTTGTTGTTGTGTATGCTTCTCTTAAGTACGCTTCTGTTTTCCTTTAGTTATTCTTGTTTTCTTTTTCTACTGACTGGTGCAGTGATGTTTATTGTGCACAAAAATTATTTTTTTATTAAATTAATTAATTTTTTATTTATTAATTAATAAAAAATATTTTTTATTAATTTTATTAATTCCTCTGGAATTAATAAAGCAATCTATATATCCAACTTTTTGGCAGCAACTAAAGTTGCCAGGTATTGTCATCCTGTTTAAATGGGAGTCACTGAGCGTACAAAAAAGAAAAAGCAAAAAATTGGGCGCAAATGTTTTAACAAGGAAATAAATCAGCCAATAATTCACTGCTGCCTCACCGCTACATTTCCATTTAGCTTATCCACAGTGAGCTCCACATGCAAAATACCTCTATGATATTACACATGGATGTAACATCCACATACAGTTTTGTGCCTTATATAACTAAAACTTAAGCCACTGCATTATACAAACATCAACATGTGTTTTACTATAAGAACCTATTTGACCAAAATGTTTTTATTGCAGTAGCAGATACTTTAATAAATCTAAGCATAGTAAAACTTTGTGATCAGTACTTACCCAAAAAGCCTTGTTAGAGAAGTCGTTTACTTTACTTTCCTCTTGTCTCCAGCTCTTCCTTTTTCTCGCGTCGGCGTAGTCTGTAATGTATTTTTAGGTCTAGCTCAGTGCACGGCTATCTAACCACTGACTCTCTAGTTTTCTCATTCTCACACTCACTCTTCTCTAGACTGGTTCCTCCTTTCAGCCCTCCCCTGTGTGTTGGCTCAAACCCAACTCATGGCTTCACACTGTATTGCATGTATGTTATAAAATCTACAGTGAATACCTCCACCCCCCTTACACACATTCTTGTTTATGTAAATGATATTCTGTTTTAGGTTTGCTGTCTAGTTCAAGGAAGTAGATTCTAACAGGTTCAACACAGTGCAAATTTAATCAGGCCCATGCAAATCAGTGGTTTTACCAAGCAGAAATAACATAAGGTCCATTATCTTTGACTTAAATTCACTACATGGGCCAAAGTAAGTGGACACCCAACAATATATATATATATATATATATAAGTCTTGCAAGTGAAGAGGCCTGGGGTGTAGTTAGCATTCCATTCAATCCAAAGGTACGTTCATTGGGGTCGAGGTCAAAGTGCTGTGCAAGAAACTCAGGTTTTTCCACCCCAACTTTGGCCAAACAAGTCTTCATGGAGCTCACTTTCTCAGGGGCATGCTGGGACACGCTTTGGCCAGTTAGTTCCAGTGAAAGGAAGTATTTTTACAAAGACATTTCATAACGTACAAAGACATGCCAGACAATTCTGTGCTTTCAACTTTGTGATGCAGAGTCATATATGATTGTGATGGTCAGGTGTCCACAAACGTTTGGCCATGTAGTGTATACTCACTCGTGGCTGCTGCATTTTTTTGGCCCAGTGTTATTCATATGCGAGTTACACAGTAGCGGTAAGAAAAGCATTTTTACTTTTTGTTTACATTTGGCAGATACCCTTGTCTAGTTTAGTTACTGTTTAAGTTGCTCATGTAATGGTTTGACAAGAAAACCTAAAATGGAGTGGCGTCAAAGGAATTCATTATCAGTGCTGAGGTCTGATGATATGCAAGTGAAAACCTGCCAGGACCATGTTGTTGTTATCAACAAGAGACCAAACAAGCATGGGAATAGCCTCACTAGTAAGAAATATTTAAAAGATTGTAAAAGTAAATAAATAAGTAAAACAAAATTCAAAAGTAATTTACATGAACAAGTTAGGATATAATCATGAGCAGAAAATGATAGCTGTCCAGAAGCTTGCCCAGAATGACACCAAACTTTTGTGCATGGTCCAATGGCACGATGGCATGAGCTTGATGTGTCCCAGCAGACATGCTGAGATATGTTGTTAGGAACACCCAGCTCGGTCATATTATTGTTTACTGAAGTTGACTGAATGAATGAACAAATGAATGAAGGGTAAGGTGAGCCGTAGGTTCAGTGCGACATCTTATGTTCCACTACTATTTTCCAGTGATTTTTTACATCAGAGCTCATTCACTGTGCAAACATGACCTTTGATGTCACACATTGAAGTCCTTCTGATTTATAGTAGGTGTTACGCAGTGTCCTTTCACTACTATTACGCTAAAGCAAGCCGTCATGCCTTTCAGTACAGATCAAACCAATTTTACGTCACAGTGAGGAAAATACGTCTGTTTACACTGTAACCCGAAATAGACACATAGGTGTGTCTGCACAAACAGTGAAACACAATGAGTAGTTGTTTTGGTTATTTTTACTGAAGCACAAATCTATATAAATGCAGTTAGTCTCACTGCTGTAAAGCATATCCTCCCAGTGAGCACCCACCTCAATTCACAGGAATTTCCCTGTTACCTTCCACAAAAAACTGATATCAGTGCGTAATACTACACAGCTCAAAAATGAAAGAATAACACAAAGGCTATTTTTTACATATAAAACTAAAAACATAATGAGAAGTTTTTAAGGGAAATGATTATAACAGACACACACGGGTTTGTAAGGTGCAGATTTTGATGGCATAGGTAAATCTTCGCACACCCACAGCTCTGCTCTTTGGTCCCAACAGACTGAATGTGGAACAAAACATCTGTTATACAATAGGCACATAAAAACACTTCATTCTGAAATCTCACAATGGCTGTAAGATGAGTAAGGCCCAATTTTTTTCCTTCTACTGCTGCATCCTTAGTGACAAATGCCTAAGTCCCTGAGGGAGGTCACTGCTAGTCTGAAAAGTTGTTCTTACACTTACTTGTACTTAGATCTGTTAATATGGGCATTCAGATCTCCGTACCCATCCCTTCATGCCACATTATCTTTAATGGGACACAAACAGAAAATTTATACATTTATCTTAGAAGAACATCACAAACCATTGTCAGTGGAGGTCTGGCATGGAGTCTTATCTGATATGGATGGCGGGAATAGGGATATGAGACAGTGTTGGAAATGTTCATCCAAAAATCCCAATCACATATGTGAAGTGATTAATTCATTTAAAAATTATTTCATTCCACTCTCAGAAGGTGCTACTTCATGAAACTTAATTCATGACTGTGATCTCTTGTTATACGATCTGACATCAGATCAGATACAATCCACCATTTTTGCCTGTACTACTAATTTCTAAGTCTGAATTTTTTGTTGTTGTTGGCCAGGGTTTTCATGGGCATAGTAGTGAAAGAGATCATTGTGGTTTAGTCCCTGTCTGCTTTGGGTTGAACAGATATAATGGATATTTTGAGTACTAACAAGTACAGATAACAACTAGAGAGGTGCATTTCCTGCAGAAAATGTGAGTGTGATTGCAGCTTTGCAAAGGTAGAGTCTTTTGAGTTTGTGGGGGTGCAAATACTTTTGTTCTGACAGGTGATGTATGACAGTGGGTGTGTGTGTGCGTTAAAGGGATGGACGTTTTAGAGTTGGAACAGAGTCCATATCTCACATCGATGTACCTTTTAAATACACATTTTGTGATTCCCATTTGAAATGAATGGGAAAAACGAGGGATAAAAGCGGGCGTGGCCGGTGAACAAGTGCGGCTATCCAGAAGCTGTATACAAGCGATGGGGTCCTCAAAGGGATCTAATTTTGAGAGTTGGAACGGTGTCAATATCTCGAAAATTGCGGGAGTTGAAATCCGGACAAGCAAATCCCGACATAATAAAAAACGGAATAAAAAAGATAATAACAATAGTGTGATTGCCTACTGCAATTACACTAATAATGGCATTGAGTTACACCTCTATTACAGGTGTATAAATGATGTATAAACAATAGTCTATTCCCAGGAATCAGCGATTTCTAAAATATGGTTAATCTGACAGATCACATTTTACCTCATTCTGGTGCTTATGTGAACAGTAAATGTACCTTTTTCATGCATAATTTTATGGACTGTACAGCTTCTATGAATGATTGGATACCTGGATATACAAAGAAGTGGATTAAAGTGGATGGCTGAATTTCTTCTTCCCATACCTTTTTGGGAACCTATCAACCCTATTAATTTAAAAAGTACCTTGTCTGACTGTGACTTCAGATAGCATTTTTAAAATAAATGAATGAAGCACAAAAGTACATCGAGACATTGTTTCCTGAATCAAGTGACCTCTAGTTTAGGAACCACAGATGTTTAGGCATCATTTGAAAAATCTTCTAAGCCAGGTTGCTATGTTTCAGTTGAGCTCCCTCACTGAAGTGGTTAGAAGCAGCAGATGGTGCCCTACAGTCCCAGGTTATTTGTAATCCGCATCCGATATTAAACCCTGATGCTGGCCTACCAAACCAAAAAAAATCGTACCTGATGGAAATGATCAAAGCCAGATGCGTACCCTGAGCCCTTGTGCACCCCCAGGCAAACACCCAGACTCTTCCCTGTTGTGGTACCAAGGTGGTGGAATGAACTCCCCTTTGGTGACCAGACATCGGGATCACTTGCACTTTAAACACGGACTGAAGACACAACTCTTTCCACAGTGCTTAATCCAGCACGGAGTATTGTATTTGTAAATTACATTTACTGTCTTGTTATATTTACAGGTTTTGCATAGTTTAGAAGTAATTTTCAGGCTTTTTGTAAGTTTTTTTATATTGGATATTGCATGGCTTATTTCTGACAGTGTCCATGCTTCAAGTGCTTTGAATTCTGGTCTACTAGTACAGGCTTTAGATATTATAAGTTAACAACTAGCAGTTTTATAAGTCACTCTGGATAGGCACTTTTTAAGCTACTTATTGGAGTCCAGAGGGATCCCAGTACTGATGTACACCACTAACTCTTTTATTATTGTTTTTGTTGTATAAAGCGCACCAAGGCATTTGGCTTTTTTTTTTTTTTTTTGCTTTTAATTGTCCTTTGTGACCAATTAAACAACAGAAAGTAAGCACATGTAACAAATGATAGTACAAAAAAAGTGAAATATGTATGAAAAAAAACTACAATAACCATAACATTTTTCACATGTAAATCCCCAAGTTCTTTAGTGTAAATGGTACACAGAAGGAAAGTACTCCAATCATACAGTTAAGTAAGAAGGCTGAAAGCATGCACAAAGAGGTCTCTCTGTACATCTACCCTCACACAGGAAGGATTGTTGGTTGCTTTGTGAGAACTAATTTACACAAAATTCCGTCCAGGTGTTTGGGTGGTGACACAATCAGTTCCAACACATATGATACTATTAAAGAGTGCATCTTAAATGAGATTGCAAGGTACAGCATGACTGCATCACAGATACAAACCGTTAACTTCATTAAAGTTGCTGTAAGGTTTCAGGTTTAAATGAGTTATGTCCGTATGTAATTAATGATGCATAAACCTTAGGAGGCAAAGATCTTGTGTCTGTGTGGCAAATTAATTATGGCTCTTGGAGTTGATTTTACTTTAAGAATGAGAGTGACAGGCACCATGGTCCTCATCATCCGGGGGGCAGTCCACAAAGTCAGCCAACATGGAAGCCATGGCCTCATCATCCAGCTGGGGGATCAAGTAGAAGACAGAGTTTTACTAAACAAATCAGCAAGTCGAATTAGCATTAAAGCAACAGCATGAGTCTGTAGCCACTGTTGACATATTTTGCAGAGTATCTACACACGGAATCTACATATAAACACTTATTCATGCTGTTTTACATCAACAGAATGTCTTCTTTGTAAACATTTTTGTAAAATCATACTGACTAGAGATAACTAAGCATTCTGTTCAGTAATGATGATTTGCAGAAATGAATGAAATTGACCTTTTTCTTCTCATTGCTCTGTTCAGACACCTCTGCTTCTTCTCTGTCCTCTATTTTCCTCTTTGTTCCTCGTGGCTCTTCCTCCTCTGCTTGCGTCCCTTCAGCCACCTCTTTCTCTGCTGTCTCTACTACTTGTTGCTGTGCAGTGTCCTCTGATGTGGTTGCTGTGCTCAGACTGGGCATCTCTTCTTGTTCTGCCTCTGCACTTGGCTCAGTATCTTTGACCTCTATGGCCACCCCCTGCTCTTGACCCTCTGGAGGTATCCCAGAATTCTCTAGGGTCACCACAGACTCAGGTCTGGATCCTTCCTGTTCTTGTGGCTGCACTTCCTGATCAACTGCTTCTACAGAGGCATTTTCTTCACTTTGCTCTCCCTCTGCACCAATCACGTGGGTCTCTATTTGCTGCTCTCCTGTGACACTTTCGTTCCTCTCAACAGCACCAATGTTCTCGATCTCTTCTATGACCCCTTTGTCCTTTAGTCCCTCGTCCTCATAGATGCTCTGCACTGCCTTCATTTCTTCTATTCCTCTTTCTTCCGGTCTTTCACCCTCTATGGGGAATGTGCCCACCCCTCTCTCTTCTTGCCCTTCAACCATTACTTCTCCCTCCTCAGCACCAGTCACATCCCTCCGGCTGTCAGGTTCTGTTGGCTGAATCTCGTCCTCGTCATCTTCCTCCTCTACTTCCTCCATCTCCCCCTCTTCTTCCTCCATCTCCCCCTCTTCCTCCTCCATCTCCCCCTCTTCTTCATCATCATCGTCATCCTCATCTTCAGCAAGGCCCTCCAAATCCTGTATGTGGTACAACCCATCTTGAAAATCGCTGCCTTCCTCTTCCTCCTCGTCCTCTTCCAGGCCTTCTTCCTCCTCCTCCTCCTCTCCCAGTTCATCTTCATCCTCCATCTCCTCATCTTCCTCCTCATCCTCATCATCCGTGCTGTTGATGTTGATGACGTTCTGGTCCTGCTCACTGGCAGCTGGCTGGCGGCTGGACTGTCCTAGTTGGTTCTGAAGCTGCATGTGTAAGGACATTCCAAGCTGACTTGGCTGTCCAGCTGGTGAAGGCTGCATCAACATTTGCTGAAGCTGTGCACCAGCAGGCAGTGAATTACCCAGTGCACCAGAAGATGCTGCAAGACTCACAGCATTAGAGTTCAGAGGTGGCACCAGAGAAACCATCTGCTCTGTTTGACTAGACCCTGGAAAAGAGTTGATGTTGGCATCAGGTGGCAGCATCTGATGCCCGATCGTTGTGGGGAGATCGCCAGACAGTGCACTTTCAACTGGGGCTGCTTCATTTCCCAGCCCAGCATTTGGCACAGGCATGGCACTGCCAGGTGGTTGAGGGAGACTCTGCGTGTTAGCAGCACCTTCCTGCATCTCCAGCATCATGCCTTGGGGCATGATAACCACGCTGTCATCCGAATCACTTTCTAGAGAGATCTCCACATCTTCGGGCTCCTCTTTGTCGTAGCGGACAAACACCTGCCTTGTTTCAGGGGGTGCTGCCAATCCTGCCAGCTCAGCTGCCTGTGCAGGGGAGGACAGGAGCAACTCACCTTGGGCTCCAGTGGCACCTGATGGTGTGGGGAGGACAGGAGGTCCCAGGGGTAGATGGTTCTCCAGGGAGCTCAGGAGTGAAGCAGGACCTAAGCCCAAAGGATGTCTGGGAGCAAAGGAAGGCCCGGGTGCAGGTGCTCCCAGAAGTGAAGGGATGGAGATAGAGGGATTCTGAGCTGGGGCAAGGACAGAAGCAGCTGGAGTTGGCTTCAAAGTCAGTGGTGGGAGAGGAAGGGAGATGGACGGGGTACGTGGGTGAAGCAGAGCATTGCATATAGTCAATGCCTCAGCACAGAATGAAGAAACCTAACGAAGGCAAAAGGCAAAAAATAATGACAGAACTAGAAAAACTGAGCAAAAACCAAGTCGAGCACAAGCCTGACTGTGCAAACAGAGACAGAGACAAAGACAAAGACAAGAACTCAGTCTCAACATGGCCCCTTTTAACCTTTCTCCTCTTGAGTCACTGCCATCAACAACAGGTACATGCATGTTAATTTAAGGCAAATTATCAAGGAATATCCTTAGTCCACAGTGCTTTTTACTTACAGTGATGTTGCGGTCTCTACGTCCTTGGCTGAACACACACACAGCGCAGGAGAGTGGAGGAGGCCAGCGTGGAGACGGGACAAGCACCAGAGCAAGCAACAGGTTATAGAGCTCACAGCGTGGGGCAGCACTGCCATACTGACCACTAACACTGCCCACATCCCAGTTACTGCTCTGGGCCTGCTGCTGGAGTCTCACACATAGTGGCACCACGAGTTCCTGCAGTTTCTGAGAGAGACATGTTAGACATGGTATTACCAATGATGTCACAGTCAGAGGTTTCCTAACCAGAAGTTTCCATCTAAGTATTTTTCAAGTGTGACAATAAACACAAGTGGTACCACTTTGTTTAAGTAGTGGTTGTTAGCTACTTAAGCATTTAGCTTACTACAGTACGCATGTTTTTACATGTAGCCACCAGTTGGCGGAAATTTGTGCCGTCATTATTGTCATCAAGTTTCACCAACTTTTAAATCTTACTACTACTACTCAGAATACTAAATAAATAAAATAAAATTCACATGAAAACAGATGGAAACACCGTAATCTGTAAGTAAAATATGCAAGACTTCTGTAAATGCAAATCTAATGACTGTGGGTGGATCATCATTACATAAAAACTTTACCTTATGTAGATCCTCTTTCAAAAGTGTGCCACTAGTCAAAATGATCTGTCTGAGGACTGCAATTAAACAATTACAACCATTAATGCTTTTAATCTACAGTAACTTGAAATAATAGACTGTCAGGTCTCTCACACCTTACCTCTTAAAGCTGCCAGACATGTGTCCTGATTGGATAATGCATCACCCTTTCTTTGCAGTGCGACTCCACCTGGATCTCCTATACCCATTCCTTTTGTACGCCGAGCTCCTGTCTTCCCTGCAGCACCAACCAGATCAGACATTGCCGCCTGTCCTGCTCGCAGCTAGATGAGAGGAACAACGCAGGCAATACCATAGCCTATGTCTTAGATTTTGAGTGAAAATGGTTGTGGAACAGAAAACTAACATTTTCACACATACACCACAGAAACTACTTGTCTTTGTTATAATAAAAACACACCCCAATAATAACCTCAGCCTTTCCTTACAAATATAACTGCAAAAAAAGAATTATTTTAAACAAAAGCAAATCATCTTTCTTAATAAAACTGATGGGTTTTTTTTATCTGCACGTCAAGTAAAAATATAAAACTACATAAACACAATAAGAGCCATAACAAGTATGTCTGAAACACTGGTCTGCATAGTGAGGAGGATGCTAAAAAGAGGGGGGAAAAGACTCCAAAGATCAGTTTCAAATAGCATTTTGGTTCATCCTTGTTGTTGTCACAGTTATAGTCTTTGTGTCAGTTTCATAACAAGCCGTTTCGAAATTGCATGACGACTTCCTAACAGCATCTTGCAATGCATCATCCGAGTGTCATTAGAAGCAAACTTGGGATTCTGTATTGTACCCACCTTTTGTAAGCAACCATAAGTATTGGAACAGTTGGTCTCCCAGCTGTTACATAGCCAGATGTGTGTTATTTACTCGTCATTTTACCTTTAAGTAAGCTGCGTGCATTTCTAGTGTTTCATTTCCATTTTTGTTCACTCTCACCTTAGTTGCTTTCTGGCCTTTTCAACATCTTAAGCACTAGTATTTCTGACTTACTTAATGGTTCCTATTTTACTCTTTTACTTACTTTATGTACTGTTGTCCAGTATATACTAGTCATTACCCACTTTAATATTAACAGTGCTTCTTTTGTACTTAATGAGATACTAAGTAAGCACAGCAGTTTGTACTGATGTTGTAACCTAGTCATCACCTCAGCCTACCTCTCTGTAATATATACTAATATACCAGAGAATGAGAAAATGAAACATTAATTTAGTATACTGCTCTTGTGTGTCCTTTCAGATTGACCATCACATATCCTCCCATGTCACTCCCTTTTACTCCTATACATGTTAAGGAGAAATGTAACATTTGGGGGCTTATCCAGGATCTGTTCTGGTTTTTGGTTGGGAATGCGATGCTTCATGGGAAGTTCTGCTGGTTATAGAGGACCAATTAAAAATTCTGATAATCAGGCCAATGTTAAAGAAATAAATGTTTAAAGCTCATATCGGAGCATTTGTTTGAATTGTAGGTGCTGACTGTGCAGCCAGCTGTGTATAAAACTAGTGTTTTGGCTATGTTTTCAATGAACAAGCATTAACAAAGAGCCCTCCTGAGACTGCTGAGCCATGAGCTCTCCCATGTCTGAAGGATCTTCTGGGGTTTTAGAGGAAAGCCATGTCAGACTGGTGTTGCTCCTCTCCAGACAAAGGCAAAAATCATCCAGGCTGCAAAAACTACTGCCACTGCCAATTTGCACCAATCTATTAATGTCAGTCATCTATATTACTGACAATACTAAACATAATGCTTTATGTTCTCCATTTCTGGAATGAGGTGGACACCTATTATAATGTTTTTTTAAAGGCAGGTGCCAATACTGCACTAGCCAGACTGCATGTCAGCAGTAAATGTCATTGTTCCTCCAGAAGAGACCAAGAAAGACCCATGCATCATCCTTTTTAGTTATTCATATTGTTATTCATATGATTCAGAGCAACAGTATCTACCCGATTGTAATGCCAGAAGCTTATAGACAGCATATGGTAAGTCTGGCTCATAACAGTCCCATGGTAGTGACCAAGGCCTGAACTGAAATAATTTTTTCAAATTATCATTGTGCATGTCAAGTATGTCAACATATCAGCAATCGAAAAAATGTTTCCTCCAGTTCCTTTGTTCCCCATTCCAGCACATTCTGGTGGACCGAGGTAGCCAGTGTTACAGTCAAAGTCAGGTAATAAGTCACTTACTAACCAGTATGTGCACAGCTACACATCTCCCCGAGGCTAGACCAATGTGGAGAATGACTGCTCCAGTGATGCCTGAGACTTTTGTACCTGTGATGTGATCCAGTTAGATCAAGGTACATTGTTGTATCCAAGGCTTTTGCTCAGGCTATTAAAACATTAACAGTTAAACATGTCATCTCTAGTCTGCTAGTCTCTATCATCCATAGTCCCAAGATGCCCTTGAATTATTTCAGTCACGGAAGGTAATGATACTATTGCTTGAGTACCTTTCTGAGCTCTTTTTTTTTGTTGGTGGGGACTTTTGACCTTTGATGATACAGAAAGAGTCTCACTGGGATGTAAACCGATGTTTTAGATTATGTTAGTAATTTTTCTAAGAGATTTATGAGAACCCTGAAGGAAGCCATATCCAAAGAGGATTCTGATAAATTGACATTACATAGCCAAAACTTCCAATTCAGAAGCTTTTGGTTGAATTACCTTCTAAGCTTAATTATCTGTTGGACGAACAACAAGAGCATATTATACAGACTTACACATGTTACCCATCCAATTTTTTGCTATGCACCTCCTCAAACATCTGTCATCTAGCACAGTATTTAAGATACGGTTAACACCCTAATAATGCAATGTCCATATCCTGTTGATTCTACTGAAGAAATTACATTTTTTACAAAGTTACATTTTGCGTAAGTTTGCGGAGTTCCCCCTTGTTTATTTGTCCTTAAACTGATGAAACTTGATTTTGAACTTTAATATCCTTTAGACAGCCGATTGTACTGACTGCTTACTTGGTTAGCAAGTTGGGGGGAAAAAGGATATCGGCAAGTTAAAATGCCTCAAAGGGAATGTAACAGTCATATTTAATATTTTATTTCAGCTTCTATATTTTGGTGGATAGCTCAACAACTATAAATTTATATACGGATGTGGGAAGACATTTCTTCTGCCATGGCAGATTTACTGTAGCTACTAGATCTATATTTGCTGCAGCATGTGTGTAATTTCAGTTTTGTTATAGCAAGAAATTTTAGGACTGTCTCTACTTTAGTGTTTGGTAAATATTTTTTTAATGCTTCTGTGAGCAGTTATCATTTTTTTTGGTTGTGGGTGATGCCTTTCAGTGACAGATGTTAGCTGGCATCTTATCAAAAAACATGTTTTTCACACTAAGTGCTTTCCACTTTGTCTGCAGTTTGACCTTGATAGACAAGTTAGATATGGGTTTGATGTCCGTTGGTGGGATCTGATAATTTGCAGTTGGTTTGCCTGCTGTTTTGCAGCCTGATCTGTTCTCCCATTGCACAGGAGTCTACGCTGATGCCCTGTTATTCAACAAAAGATGGGATCATAATTCTGTTTTTGAGAGAGTATACTTTCCAATACCTTTGGTTGGATGGCTGGTTTCTAGTGTATAGTGTGTCAGGGCTAATCAGAATAACTGGTCTGTTACTGCTGAAAAGTTATTGCTTTTTGTTGTAGCCTGGTTGCTATTGCAGCTGATGTGTGGTTAGGGTGATGTAATCAAAGCTAAATCTCCTTCAAGGGGTGTAGACTACATGGAGAAGTAACTACCAAGCTTGTTTGACTCACTTTAACAGCCTCGGTTCCTGGTGTAATGTCACCAATGAGATGAGCAAAAATCAGGTCAGAGTGGGATAGGTTTCCTTGCAGTACTGGAGAAGAGGCTCTCCCTACTCGCACCCACAATTCTAGCGTGTGATACAGGGCCACCCGTACAGCACTGTGGAGAGAACAAGAGACCAAGACCATACTACACATAAGAACAATGCACATGTACGAAGGACAAACCAAATTTCAATGTTTCTGTTACCTATATGCTCTTTGTTGGCCAAGGCTGGCTTCTGGCAGGGGAGTCCATGCAGAGAGAGCCTGGGAGAAAAGCCTTGATAGCACATTACAATACTGCACCAGGCCAGCACCCACACTGAAACACACAAGCATTGACGAGATGACTGAAGTGTCAACAAACAATTTCATGCAATTCTGTGATACAAGAGAGTCCGTGGTATTTTTATTAACTGGTTTGCGTTTACCCACGCTTTAATTAGTGCTGAAAGCACCTCCAAAGAGTCAGTATGTATTGATGGCAAAACCAGCAACTTCAAACATCCTTCACTTGTTACATTCTGTAAAACAAGCACAAACACACAGGCAATGAACACATTCCTAGTCCTTTATTAAGAAAGAAACTCACAAAACAATTTTATCACAAACAGTAATGTCTAAGATTTTTATTGCATTTATTCTCCCACAGTCATGTTTTTAGCTACTAATATAAGAGAATCCACACAGAATCCCACTATTTAAGAGTGACTCCAATATGCTTTATTAGGACAAATGTACATAGTTGCTTTACTGTTTAAGAGAAATGTAATATGTATGTATACACACATGAAAATGTGTGAAAATCATAACTTCCAAGTTCAATTTAGAATCATTATTTCGTACATCAAGCAGTATAAGCAATATAATGTCTTAATTACATTAAGGTATTTAATGCTGACAAAGTCTAATTGGTGAGTGGTGAACCCTTCCCCAGGTTTATTCTGAAACTTTTTACACCACCCATTCATAGAACTGACCTCTTACCCATCTTAACCTAACCAGTTGAGATGTTACACCAGGTGGTTTTTTTTGGGTTTTTTTTTACGTAACTGCCTGTTATTTCTAGTCTTTTCTTGTCTTCAAAGAAAATGTGTAAAGAAATGTGTTCCTATGTGCATCAAATTTACATTGGGCTTATATTTCTATTCAAAAAACAATAAAAAAAATTCCTTAGTTTCAACATCTGATATGTTGTCTTTGTACTATTTTTAGTTAAATATGGGGTTTAAATCATTTGCACATCATTGCATCTTGTTTGTATTTAAATTGTGCACAGCTGCCAGGAGTTTCTGAATCAGAAACACTTAGGGACCCTAAAAATTTGATTTGTTTGACCAGTGTGATCCCACCCTACAGGCCAGCAGACGGGTGGGGGTGGGGGGTAAATTTGTGCTCAGGCATGGTACAAAGCGACCACGCGTTGTGTGAGTACAGCCTTATATTTGCTGTCTACATGTGTAAAACCTGAACTTGAAAACTTACAATATTCTTAAGGCTGACAGCCAGGGCACGGCACACTACGTTAAGGATGTGCTGAATGGGAAGACGCACTGATGTGGCTGGATCAACACTACAATAAAAAAAAAAAAAAAACAAAACACACAAAGACTTGGTTTGGATCAATTTCCATAGACAACAAAATTTTTGTGCATGTCAACCGTCCTGAAAACATGTGTCCTTAAAATTTAGGTTTTTTTTCTAATAAAGAAACTTTTGAGCAATGACACACAACCTGAGTGTATGTTTAAGAGCCAAACACACTGCTTTGTAGCGATGGCGAAGCTGAAGGATCAGCAGTGGATCAACATCATCCAGTGGGGGAAACAGCAGCTCTACTCCTGGACCCTCATACTGTATGGTCTCTTCTGAGAAGCAAGAAAAAAATAAATAAAAGCCTTTAGTGACCATCAGCTCAATACTTTACCTGTAGTGTCCAGACACGTGCACACTAGAACAAGTTAAAATTAAAACTAAACTAAAATAAAATAAAAAATAAGAGTTGAAAAGCCTATAACCATTCTGAACCCAGTCTGACTGTTGTTAAAGACAAAGGAGCTTTTTTTTTTGTCATTGCCAATAAAGGAAATATTACAGTCAGATGGAGAAATTAGTAACAAAGATAATAAAGTAATATAACATTAAAAGTGACAGTAACATCATACTGTCAAGATCACAGTACAACATATACAGAACATCTCTTTATTAAAATCCAATCTTATTCATCATTTTTAGAATATTTTGAAAAAGTTACTATTTAAAGAGTGAATACTAGCAGAGGGAAATTTTAATGTATTACAGTAGCACAGACTATAGTAAAAAAAAAAAAAGTATAGCAGTAGGATTTTGTAATATAATACATCAAATATATCATTAGAGCATAATAAAAACAATACAGTAAATTTGCAAGTCTGTGGTATTATTATATTAACACATATAACCCTGCAACATATGGATGCATAGACAGTGGTAATTCACAGTGATATGAGTAAGAGGTGTAAAATGTCTGTCAATGCTCAGTGAGCCTAGCCTATAAGTGGTTCAGTATACAATAATGCCCCATCACAGTGACACTGCTATACAATGAGCCTTATCTGCTTCCTGTATACAGCCTCTGTGTCGGCCTGTTAGTCCAGTTTGTTGTTAAGCAGGACACCCAGGTATTTGCAGTTATCTACCAGTTTAACATTCTCACCCATGACAGTAACTGGACTGATTGTGGCCCTCTTCCTTTTAATGATCTAGTCCTAAAGACCACCATCTCCTTGGTCACACTGAGAAGCAGATGATTCCTTGCACATCACTCAAAAAATGTATTCAGAAGTTAAGCTAGTAGAGTCTGGACGAAGAGTGGAGATGCACTTGCGTCTTACCTGTTTCTATGCCCTGGTATAACTGTCCCAGAATGCTATTGGCTGATGCCAAAAGACAGTGCACCTGACTGGTCCATCCCTCAGCACGACGGCCACCTCCTCCACGCTCAAGCACACCTCCCAGGCAAGGCAGCCGTCCATAACACTCACAAGCCACCTAAAAAAAACACAGAAACACCTAAAGACAACGCTCAATTCACTCAACTCATTTTATATGTTAAAAGGTTAATTAAAAAAAAAAAAAAAAAAAAAAAAAAGAGGTGGGGGCGGGTATGTAACAAGTTAACAACATATTTGATACACAAAAAAAAAATCTCACTTACGTCCTGCACTTTAGGGTTGTCAGAGTCCATCTTAGATAGGAAATAAACCCCCAGCTTTTCCTGAATAAGCAAGTGGTTAAAATCAACACAATGTAGTCAATATAACACCAATAACCTCATAAACATGATTATCACAACCCTCACCTTTAGTGATCCACATGCCCGAGGGTAATAGGTCATACATGCCATCATCCCCTCCATGGCAGCCAGGTGGCACTACAAAAACAAGCTTTAATACAGACGCTGCTTAACTATAGTAACTGTATATATGGCCATGTCCCTTCCCTTACATTAGTTTGTAAGGAAGGTTTTGTCTTTTTATTCCACATACATGCTGTTATCTGTTGTCATAAACATAGTTTCAAGTGAAACTAACCTCAGACTTTAAGCCTAGTAGAGATGTGAGAATGCCCAGGATGGAGTTCAGGCCCACTTCTCTGGCAAGCTCGGGCAGCTGAGACGAGTACTGCAGCACATCCTGTAGCACACTCACTGCCAACTGCACAGAGGGCAGAGGGGCCTGCGACTGTGTGTGTTTGTTTACAAGTGCAGGAAGTGGACAGAGAGAGAAACAGAAGAAATGGAGTGATTGAGACAATCTGATTTGAATTCTTAAAAAAAAAAAAAAGTAGCATATGTTGAGAAATTGTGAAAAACAGGAAAACTCCAGTATTCATTTTAACAAAATAAGTCAAAAATAAATAATAAAAATAAAGTTACTTTCAAAAATCGCTTTGATAACAATTGATACACTCAGGGGTGCATTTCCTATTGTACTTTATTTTTCACAACTGCGTCAATTGACTTTCAATTCTGTTCCATAAGCACATCTAATTTTCACTAATAAAAGCAAAATGATTAACACACTAGTAAATGTACACACTAGGGAGTATATAAGACATTGTCTAATTTGGTTTATATTAAATAATTATATAATATCTTTGGTTTAAAATGACAGTGACGGGCTTCGACATACGGGAAAAAACATCTGAATGCAATATAGGGTTTCTTTAGCCATGCGTGAGACCTGCCATTTTATTCCATCAGACAACAGGTAAACAGTCTGTATTTCCATCTAGTCTTTTAGCTAGGTTTCGCACAGAGCTTTACTTCCAGGATGAAACGCTAGATGGAAATACAAAAATGAGATTCATGCAGGGCTACAGCAGTCCTTGTCTCGCACAATATGGCTCATGTGTTTCACACCATTATTTAACTCTCAGGATCATCACAATTAGAGAAATATCACCTGATCACAGACCACATATTTGGGTTGAAAAACATAATACACAGCTGATCAATCGTTCCATCTCTAATTAGCACAATGTTGATTTTGACAGCATAGACTCGAATGAACCAGACAAATGTTTATTTGCTTGATTTTCTTTTTTGTTTAGTGCCCATCGTGAACTGTTCTGGTACATGTGACAATGAATCATCTGAATGTATAAGTGAAGATAAGGGAAACTCTGAGTAAGTACCCAAAGGCCTTAAAACTCTGTTGGGTGCAACATTGCTGTGTGTTCTACTGTGAGAGGTGTGAAATAGCTCACCTGGATGATTTGCTGAAGAGAGCGAAGCCATGAGAGGCAGTGCTGCTGGAACACCTCACTTGAGCTGTCTTTCACAAGCATAGACAACAGGCACAGACCCTCAAACCTGAAACATGTAAAGCCTTCTGATTACAACCTGGTCTGTTTTCAGGCCTTCTGCACTCCCATGAAACAATCTTTTTTGTTGATGCATACATTAACATTGTATACAGTCATGGCCGAAAGTGTTGGCACCCCTGAATTTTTCCCAGAAAATGAAGTATTTCTCCCAGAAAATTATTGCAATTACACATGTTTTGTTATACACATGTTAATTTCCTTTGTGTGTATTGGAACAACACAAAAAAAAGAGGCAAATTTGACATAATTTCACACAAAACTCCAAAAATGGGCCGGACAAAATTATTGGCACCCTCAACTTAATATTTGGTTGCACACCCTTTGGAAA
>JAOVVF010000042.1:11508173-11519444 GCA_028565595.1 Duopalatinus emarginatus | reverse complement strand
AAAGAAAAGAGTGTAGTAATAATAATAAAAGTTACATATAAATGGTCAATCAATAATAAGTAATGGTTAATAATAGATCTTGGGTAAACTGATCATTAATGGTTAGCTTGAGAATCACTGCATACAAAATCATAGCAGAGCTTTTCTTTTTGACACAAGGTGGAGCAGATGAGCCAGGATGTAATTTCACCTGTCTAACAGTTTGCTTTTACTCTGACTCCCGACATATATTTAAAATAGTGCTTTTAATCAGTAGGTTAAATATAAAACCTTTGAAATGTTAAACAAACATTATATAGAGAGATTGGCACTAAACAAATGTGGCAAAAGGGAAAGCAGGCAGAAATGGTGAAGCCTGACCAAAAAGGGGTTGTCTATTGTTTTTTTTTGTTTTGTTTGGGAAATTATAACAAATGACACCTGAAAATATTTCTTAGTTATTTAACAATTAGGTGTTTAATTTTGGCAGTTTATAACTAGAAAAGCTTCACGACACAGCCGTTCCTGATGATAACTGTGCTGCATATAATAGCAACAGGCCTTTCACTGTCTTTCTGTCTTTATTCAAAACACCCAATCCACACACACACACACACACACACACAAATAACCAATGGCTATAATAAATGGAGTCTTCTGTGGTCCAATGCATTGTGCTGACTATCAAGTGCTCTTCTAAGCACACTGAACAGTCATTCCCTACTTATTTTCATGCGATATGTATGTTTTACATAACTATAAAATAAAAGCTCATGTTTTCTATATGTCATAGCCTACAGTAAAGTAACGTGTGTACCTACGTTATTACAATATTACAAAGCTAGTAATGCCCACTCAGTTTACTGTGGGGAGGGGGGGTGGGGGTGGGGATAAACAAAATTAAAAAGACACCCCTGAATTAATAGACCCTCTGTTCAATGATGTTTCATAGACATTCCTGATCAGATGTGTTTAACCTCACTGCTTTCTTTAGCCTTTCTGGGTTTCACTGTCTAATGCACACACACAAGAACAAAGTAGCTCCAAAAACAAAACAAAATAAGGTCTAAAGACAACAGCATCATGGATGCAAAGGGACAGGTAGGGAAGGAAAAGAGGAAAGAAAAAAAGAAAACAAGAGGAGAGAGAAGGCGCTCAGGTGAGCGTCCCACTCTTTCAGATTGGCCCAGTGGAATGGTGGCGTAGTAGTACTGACACTTAAAGCCCATTCAATCTAGCTCCCTCTCTTTACACAGGGTTAGCAGAAGTGGTCATCCTCATCTTTATCATCCTTCATTCCCTTCAGCCTCAGCCGTGCAAAGTCCTCAAACACAAAGTCGTCGTCCTGAGAGAAGTTACTGCGGAGGCACAAGAGAGATCAGTGAAACCAAGGACAGGCTTAGTCAGTGCCTCTCATACACTCGTACACACTTGCAAACCAACAACACACTCACTTTGTCTCAAACTCTATCAGGTTGGTGTCCACAGGAACATCTGTCTCTGGCACAGCTGTGAGGATGAGGCAAGTTTTTTTTCATTAGGACATCTTTTAAGGGGAGAAATACTTTACTAAATTTACTAAAAATATTATTTAGAACTGATATCCTCTGAATAATTGCTTGGATTGAACCCCAGATGGTGAATTTAGTGAGGCGAGTGTGCGAGTGGCTCAGATAGTGTACATACTTGACTGTGGTCTTGAGCTGGGCTGCTCAGAGGGCTTAGGGTGCATCAGCACGAAGGGAAGCTCTACTGCCACATCACTGTGGAAAGAGGAAATAGTTTAGTAGAGAGAGTTAGACTGATAGAGAGAGAGAGAGAGAGAGAGAGAGAGAGAGAGAGAGAGAGGGGGAGAGAGAGAATAGCTACATACCAGTGCATTCATGCAAGATACAGGTCTAAAGTTTCAGTTAATGTTCACATCTAGTATTAGAATGGGGGAAGTATTTATTTTAAAAATGCAGATTTTTTTTTTTCTATGAACAACTAACCACAATCTGTGGTCGGAAATGTCACAGGACTATGAGTCTATGGTAATAAAAAGAAAAAAACCACTGTACAACAAGGGTGAGCAGAAAAGGCATCTCAGAAAGCACAGCACGTCACACAATGAGGCAGATGGGCTAAAACTGTAGAAGATCACATTGGGTTCCACTGTTTACTGCCAAGTACAGAAATCTGAAGCTACAGATGACACAGATTTGTCAAAATTGGACAGCTGAAGACTAGGGAAAAAAGGTCCAGGCAACATCTGTCTAAACAACTGTACTAATTTATGTTCCCAAGCCTCGTCCTAGAGGTTTTTAATGTCTTCCCAGCGGATCAGCTAATTAACAGCTCTTTCTGTGAAGCTATTATGTACTTACCCTCCACGAGAGACAACCAGTTTAACTTTCACTCTGTAGGACACCAGGATACCCAGAACCTCTTTATTGGACGCATCCTTCACACTGTAGAATAAACAAAACGCAACACTGTGATTCATCCTGAAAGGTTCTGCCTGTTATTTATTAATTTATTATTAATTAAATACAAACACAACCAACAGGAATATCACATAAACAACAACAACAACAAAAAAAATCACAAGGAGGGGTTTTTATTATTTTTATTTTTGTATGGTCTTGTACCTTGGTTAACTTTCACTATTCTTACTTTTTTATAATGGTTATAATTTTACTTTTAAATAATTTGCATAGACTAGAAATCTCTCTAGTGGTTCATTTTATTTCACTTGTTTTAATACCTACTTATTTGTTAAACCCTTCCATTTTGTATGTTTTAGCTATATTATAAATGAGAGACACCCTCAGTATGTTAATAAAATAAAGGTTGAATGAGTCAATTAATGTGTGAGATTTTATAAACAAATGTATTATTCTCTTGTCACTTGTTTACCTTTTTTTATTTTTTCTAGGCTGCCATGTTAAATGCACCATCTTTCACTTCCTCTAACACAAATAATTTACAGTCACGCTGAATCATAAATAGCTTACAGCATACAGAGTATTTAACATGGAAGTGCCTGCTGGTAATTGTTAACTAATCATATCGTATAATTAAGTAAATTTCCTTTAGGATACATAGTTTATTTCTTATTATATGTAGTTTAAATCACTGGTTCATAGATATGAAAAATTATGTATGGTATAAATAGCATCCATTCATTTATATTTCCTTTAGGGGCTTAATGCATGATGTAGTAAACACATACTTGATGACTCAAAATTAAACATTTCAATGTGGATTTAGTTTTTCCCTTAAAAATTTCTAATACTGTGAAAAATCTATTTTGACCGTCCTAATGGAGCGTTTCATGTTCATTTTCTTGAAGAAAACTAGGACAAAAATGTCTTTGACTGATTAATAAAAAAAAAAAACATGCAAGAAAACCCCAGCGGTTCAACAGAACAGTCGTTCACCCTATCATCCAGTGATCACTAATACGAACCCAAACATATTACAGTCTTCTATGACTGGGATTTCACACAGCAAGACTCTCTATGTTACAGGAGGGAAGGGGTGGTGTACTCTTTCCCAGATCACATCACAGAGACACTAGGCAATCATGGGTGTCTGTGAGCTCATGCCTACAGAAGTGGGTTGGTTGCTTTTCTCTGAGTGTGTTACACCAAGGTTGCATAATAAGCGTCAGTTCAGAAAGATGCGGTTGACTGAGGATGTGATAGCCTTTGCTCTCCTCGGTCAGTAGCTGCTGCATGATATGACAAAGATGCCTGCTGATTGGGGATTTACTACTTGGGGGAGAAAAAAGCCCCAAAATGACCCTTTTACTTACATATACAATGAAATTCTATTATATAAAAGATACAAAAATGCCAGGACTGGTTGACTGAACTACAATGAAACTTTTTCTTTAATCCAACTTTGCATACACACTTTGCAAATGCAGTAACTGCATTAACATAATAACTGCAGTTCTTTTTTGTTATAATATATTTTATTTTCTTTGTTTTGGGCTAATATACTAGTAGCTACAATGATAATACTTAAAACACCTATATGTATATGTCATGTGTATGTAATGTAAAAATGAGCTTCTGGTGTAATGTTATTCAAAGCAACTACTTATGAGGGTAATTTATAAGCTAATTGCGGTTGACGTAATATACCTACAGACACTCCTGTGTCAGAGGCAGGTTGGGTGATTTAAGGCAGTAGGCACTGAAACTTAGCATTTGGAAAGAGCTTTTTTTAGACAGGGTGATAAGACACCTTTAGTCTGTGATCCATGTAATATTTTGACTAAAGAATGTCAGAGACATTTCATTAAGACCCCAGAGAACTGTATTAAATTGCTAAAATGTCTCCTTTAATGCCTTGTCCAAAGACTCAAAGCAGCAATCTAGAATTGGTGAAGTAGTCAGGAGTGTGTTATTGTCTATGTCTGTGTGTGTGTGGAATGAGGATGTAGAGTCAGTGTTTGTGACGAGTGCTCACATGGTGCTGGAGGCCAGGTTGGTGTCCTCGTGCTTGAGCTTGCCGTCCAGCGCTAGACCGCGCTTCTCTCGGTTGTTGCTCAGTGTCGGGGTGAGTGTGTACACCTTACAGAACGTGGAGCTGGACGACACCTGATCACTGAAAACAAGACATTGATACTTTACTGTCTGACCATATTCACATCTGCACCCTCACAACAGAATCTATTCACAGCAGCTATTCTAGCTGATGTATGCAAATCGCTCAACTCTCACACTGCTCAGCCAAACAAAGCCAGAGTGATTTCAATACTATACATCTATAGTGTGGATGTATTGTGGATGTGTAAAAAAAACAACAAATAGAGTGCTTATGATGAGACAAACAGCATGTTTTTAGTCCTGGATTAAACATGGCATATTCAGAAAATATAAAGTTAAGATCAATAAAACGAAAGAGAGAGAGAGAGAAAGATCAATGAAATGAGAGAGTGAGAGAGAGTGAGAGAGAGAGAGAGAACGAGAGAGAAAGATCAATGAAACAAGAGAGAGAAAGAGAGAGAGAGAGAGAGAGAGAGAGAGAGAGAGAGAGAGAGAGAGAGAGAGAGAGGAAAGAGATGAACAAAGGCTCTTTCACAGACACTGCCATTAATTTGTGTAAATATGATGCTGCAAGTAAGCCAAGATAAACTAATCATGGTCTTATTCATACAGGGAACACGCTTCTGTGGAGAGACAAGAAGTGTCTGAGGCGCATCGTCTTACTTTAATCTTTGACAAATACGCTGCTAGTAAACTGAGGCTGCTTTTCAGTATACACAGACTTTCACAAGACATGCACTGAATCAGTCATCCATTTTAATTTAAGGTATACTTCCGCATTTATAGTATGCTGCATCTGTACTGTATTTGTGATTAACACAGACAACAATCTGGAAAAGGAAATTAATGATCTCGTGGGATTTGAACACACAATAGGCTATAATGTTAATACAGGATGGTGTGGGAGAGGTCGTAGGAGAATGGCCAGACCCATGCTGACAAAATGCTTACAGTATCTCAAATAACCAAATAAGTGGTAGTGGTATCACTATATTCATTATAATGCAAGTCTTAGGACAGCGTTTGAGGCAGTCGATAAAATTTTCTCAGAAAAAGCTATTCTTGTGAAATGCCATTTATAAATAAAGCCTTAGACCTGTGTTTCCAGAAAGGAGAATTTGTGGTTATATTACTACATAAATCAGTTTTTGACCAAGTATCCGTTCAGGACTGTTCAGGAGTTGTTGACTTTATTGCTCCAGTGTTTGAAAGTTGAATAAAACCACATAAGACCAGCTTGGGTAGACATTCTCTCGTTTCTGTTTAAGCCCGAGATCTAGATTCTTAGAATGTAAAACTTCATGAACTTAAGCAATGCTGCCTCTGTGTTTCTACATACAACATGCAAACATGTAAAATGTTGCCTGTGGTAAATTCACATAACAACTGGATTTTACTTATTGGATTGTTAGATTTTGTCCAAAAAGTCTAGAAAGCATAAGGACTCAGGGGAAGGGAGAGGGGGTCAGTCAGCTTAAACCATCAGAGTGCGTAAACACTGTTTAAAATAAGACTGATGTAACATAAGGGGATTTTTTCTATCCATCATGTTTTGTCTAAGGTTTATTATTGCGACTACCCTATTTGTAGATTTGCCAGACGTTTTGCATGATCCTGTGCTGTCCTTCCAATGGTGGACCACCAGTCTCAACTCAAGAGCTAAAGATATAACGTGTGTTCAGCCAGGAAAAAACAGGCTGAAACTCAAACATTAGAAAACTAGCTTCATTTAACTTCACTCTACAGATCTTAGTTGTTACCATAAAAACCATAAAATCATACATGATCTGAAGCTATATTAATTATGCTCTTCTGTGGAAGCAAAGCTGGAGTATTCTGGAGTATCTGCTGTTATTTCACAACATAAGGGAAAGGCCACATGGTTTGGGTAACTGCTGTGGATCTTGCTCAGAGTGAACAGTGTTAGGAGAGAGCTGCTAGAGACGTGAGCTGGTTGCCAGGGTTTTTGGCTCAGTGACTGAGTACTGACTCTACTGGCCTTTTGAAGGCAGCAACACAAAAGCAAACACTGGGGATCCATTTGTGAGGCCCAGAGTCACAGAATGAACCTGATTTAATTTGCTCCGAGCCTCTATATGATAATATATAAAAGCTGCAAATAAGTAGCCCGGTGTGGTATACACAACTGCTATTAAAAAAACCTTCATATTCTCAAAACACATACGGATGAGGAAATGGTGAGGGGGTATGGGGGGGGGGGGTGACATGACCAGATGAGCGGGAAAAAATAAAGGGAGAGAAAACAATGGGCAAATGTGTAGCAGGATGTAATGTATATCAATTCATAATAAGAGGAATAAAAGGTCAGGAAATAAAGTATGGGGTGTGAGAGAAGATGGGGTGAGAGATGAAAGGAGAGATAAAGGGGGATGAAGGGGTACTCACTCGGCTTCTACCTGAGCCACAGGGCATTTGTACTGCGCAGTACTGAACAGACAGATATCAGCATACTGTCGCACTGTGGGGAGAGAACAGGGACACGCAGCAGGGTTAGCAAAGCTGGACAGCATACACACACACACACACACACAAACACAGGAAGGACAAAAGTCACTTAGGTCCATAAACAAATTCTATAACCCCTACATAAACAGCACTTGTACATCCACAGTTACCAATATCCCTCTCTGCTAAGGCCACCTGAATGCCTGGAGATTTCCATTATCACTAAAGCTGACAAACAGACTTATCCAGAATATTGTGGTTGTACCCTCAATAAAGGAACAAGACGCCCATTCAAGTACTTTAAGAACTCAATAATGTCCTCAATAACACACTGAGCAACAGATGTTTCTGTTTTAACCCACATAATTATTAACTCAAAACCGCCCCCGAGAAGATACACAGCAGTCGGAGGGAAGTTGTTCGGAGGGAAAGAAAAAAAAGCATGGATTAGACAGCAATTGTCTGTAAACCAGGGCAACAGACACTCAATATACAGTTTCACACAAGAAACAAAATAGATCTGACATCATGAATGTGGGAGACCTGGTTCACATTACGTTTTACCTGAGATTTTGATTCGTTTGACAGTTTTGGTGGAGTTGTTGGTGACATGGACATTGACGCTGATGGGTTCCCCATGGTAGTAGAGCTGAGAGAGAGACAGAGTAAGAGTGACTGTCTGTTAATTAAAGAGGTAGAACTGGTGCTAGAAAAGTCAGAAGTATTGTAATAAAACTTGATAGAAATCCAAAATACCACTTCTTCCAAACACATTGTGATTTTACATGGGGACAAACACGAAGAACAGAATGTACAGTGTGTTAATTGAGTAGAACCACTATAAACACTAGGACAAAGTAACTAAGGACAACTTTTAGCCTCATAAAACCAGTTCATAGGTAGCATACAGTAGCATGGGACATAAAAAACCCTGTGCTTCAGAGAGTCACATAAGTGAAAGCTTGGACACTGGCTAATGTTCCTTATTGTTACATGTTTCATTTTATTAACAAACACATCATGCAGAACAATACAGTCCTATTATATACTTTCGGTTATTCTTCTTTTATAATAATATTGAATGTTTTAATAAATTGAAAATATGACCAGATAGACCAAAAAACTTGATTGAACATACTTTTCAGAGACTGGGTGTATTTTTTAAGGCAGGGTAGTTTTTTTTGGTTGTTGTTGTAGTTGTTAAAAAAAGGCTCTACCTTGTAGCCAAGACATATGAAGCAATACTGAGATTGTTGTCACAAGTAGGGACAAACAGTATTTGCCAAATTTTGTTGCAATTGTTTTCATGTTGCTTTAGGCTTCTTGGCAGTGTCCCTGATCAGATTTCTCCTGATCTTTTCACCAGTTTTAGAGGGATGTCCTGTTCTATGTAATGTTATTGTTGTGCCATATTTTCTCCACTTGTTGAATATTATCTTTACAGTTGACCATGTTATATTCAATGCCTGGAATATTGTAATGATTGGGGTTTTTTTTTCCAACAACGAAATGTAGCTCTTTGTGGCCAATGTGGTCATGCACTTTTACTTTTTACATTTGTTATACGTTATATGTTTATGCATAGATACACACTTCATTCACAAAGTTGAAAAGGTTCCTACATGGTTTAACTTAGTTTCGCTTTTTACATCATAGAATCCTTTCGTTTCAACTGGAGTGTGTAGATTTCGCATTTTGTGCATCGCCAAATCCCTAACGAAAAGCGGCAAACAACCCTTTTCAAGCCTTATATTATAATTAAGCAATAATACACTCAAGGTTCATGCTATATCGTGAGACATTAGCACTGGTGTTCTTCTATCATAGATCAGTACACCAGTCCTAATATCTCACGATATAGCATGAACCTTTTTTGTGATTATACCACAGTTTCATTGTCAGCTTCTACTAATAGATTTAAGGATAAAGAGGACGGAAAAATACGATCTGTTTGTTTATCAACATTCCGTGAGGTAAAATAGTTCCATTCTATCAGACGTCTGGCTGCTAAAACATCTTGTGTTATATATCTAAACAGCCCACTGCTAAAACACCAGACTATAACAGATGAGGAGCATCTTTAACTACCCAATAATTATTATACAGATAATAAACACAAATACATCCATTTATAAAATAGGATTTATGAACTTGCTATAATTCATTTAGTCAGATGTTGCTGGTTTTTTTATGGCTGCGGTGTTTGGCTGGTAAACCCTGGCATCATTGCTAGGGTTACATGTGTATGTGGCGGAGTGACATTTGGAGAGCTTTGGTCCCAGTGCCATTATCGTGTAATAATGGCACTCATGGAACATCTCTAGGGCCAATCAGATTGCAAGGTCGGAACTAACTGTGCTATAATTATTATCATTCTAACATGGGGTAAAAAGCAACATTTGGCTTGAGATGTATTCTTTTGCATGGGTGTGACTACTGTCTCTTGCAATATGCTTCTGCATGCAAATTATGCATGCAAACATCATCTATTCTGGAAAACACTGTTAACCAATGGTAACTTTGTGCATGAACGTGTGTATTTGCATGTGTATTTACACACCTCTTTGTCTAGGGAAGCCTCCAGGTGAAGAGAGCGGTCAGACATGAGGAAGCTGCGTGTGGTCTCCACCATAGGCTGTGGTCCTGGCTTCTCTGGTGCATACTGCACCTTACGGATCACCAGCCGGACAGAGTTTCTACACAAACACACAAACACACACGGACAGTCTGCTTATCACTACCCAAGAAAAATCTGAAATATGAAGCACACAAGTTACACCCTCGTTCATATTTACAGTGATGGCTGCATATGCACCCACACACACTAAGCAGCAACATACAGTACACAAAAGACACTGTGCTCAATGTGTTTGTAAGATAAAGTGCTGCACCTCTTGTGAATCTTCTCCTCCACAGATTTGGCACAGAAAGCTCTGATCTCAAAGTCCACACCGCATGCCTGAGGGAGAAAAAGTAAAGATATATTAGTAGTGACAAAAGTGTAAGGTCAGAAAGCCCATGTGAGTCACTGTGCATCTTTACCTTGCCTGTGTCCTCTGGCCCTGGCTGTAAAGTGACTGAGCAGGGAAGATTCTGGGGAATCTGAAATAAAACAGCAGACACATATAACATTAAAAACAAATCTAACTGTAGAGTATTTATCACCTAAAAAGCCAGCTGTTTCATTTGTAACATACGAGTGACCAATGATAAGCATTTCCTTATACTAAAAATAAATAGAAAACCCATTTGCAAAAACATAACAGCTAAAACAGTCCTGTCAATCACATATTATTTGACTTTCAAAACGGTTTGCAAATAATTTTAGAAATCCATTATACCATGTTGAATTCTCTGATCTGTCAAACTTTGCCAATGACAGCTCTGTCAGTATCAGTTACAAGGATTTTATGATTTCCTTTGTTTTATCTTACACTCAAGCCAATTCGAAAAGTAAGGGTGTCAAACAAATAAAAAAAACCATGCTACTAGTTAACAAAGAAAAACATACATCTGCTGACGTGCTGAAATGTATTTAGAATCTCTGATGTTACTTTTTTACTTTTTGTAAGTTTTCCACCACAGTAAAGACCAACGATTCCAACAGTTTTTGCAGTAACATAAAAAAAATATGAATTTATTAAATTTAAGAGCAAGGAAAAAAAGAAACGCTAAAATACAACAATATTAAATTTAAAGAAATAATGTTAGAATGTCATTCTCTAAAAAAATAACATACTGCTTGTCATGTTTATTCCTTACATGCTTCACTTTTTACGGGGATTATTTATATGATTTTTATTGTTCAGTAATATACTACTGCTATAGTACTGAATAATCACTGTAAAATAATGTGTAGTGTTTTGTACTAATCCTACAAGAATAAGAAACATGTATGTTTATAATATGTTCGACTGACACGTAGGCAGCTGTGTATGATAATTGGGAACAGTAATTACAGTGAAGTTGAAGGGGTGTGCGTGCTGGCCAAGCTTTTTGAGGAGGCGCTCCTGCAGGCGGCTGAGTGGTTTGCGCTCCTCAGGCAGTGGGGGAAAAGCCTGAAAGGTGGAGATGTAAAGGTCCTTTCTGAAGGACAACCCCAACACGTCCAGATCCTCTCGTCCATAACGAAACGCACACGTCAGAGTCACAAACACTGACAAGAAAGTAAAGAAGAAAAGGAATAAGTTAAAAAAACAATGCAAGTTTAGATAGATAGATAGATAGATAGATAGACAGACAGACAGACAGACAGACAGACAGACAGACAGACAGACAGACAGAC
>JAOVVF010000042.1:11472869-11484301 GCA_028565595.1 Duopalatinus emarginatus | reverse complement strand
CTCTCTCCCCATGTCTCTCTCCCCATGTCTCTCTCCCCATGTCTCTCTCCGCATGTCTCTCTCCGCATGTCTCTCTCATGTCTTTTTCCCTCTCCGTCCCTCTTTACGTATCTTTGTCTCTCTTTCTCTATATATGTCTGTCACTCTTGGGGCTCTTTTTTCTGTCTCTTTTTCCATATCTCTCCTGTTTCTTCATGTCTTTCTTCATGTCTCTCTATGTCTCTTCCATCCTTCTTCCTGTGCCTGCATCTCTCTACTTTTTTACCTTTCTCTCCCAGTGTCTCTCTCTGTCTGTCTATTTGTCTCTTCCTCTCTGGGTCTCTGTCTCTGCCTTTCTTAATCTTCCTCTGTGTGTGTGACTCTTTCACTCTTTCTCCTTGCATGAATGACCTTTACTGACACTTGTGACAGATAACAGAGACACATTCTTTAAAAACAGAGCAGGCTACATGTTCGCAGTACAGCATGTGAACAGCACGGCACACATGATCTGTGTCGGCCTTGTTTTAAATCTCCTTTCAGCCTCAATAAATTACTTAGTCAATCTCCTGATATGGTTCAAATGTCCTGGCATTTAGGAGAAGCAGCCCAAGGCAGCTGCGACTGGAAGCTGGAGGAAAACTGCACAGAAACACATGAAGCTGATGCAGGATCCTGATGCTGCTGGAAATAAACCCGGACTTCCTTTAAAACTGCAGTGCATTACAAGGCCTGGTAGTTGTAGAGTCAGGCTGACCTATGAGAACTCATCTTGGAAACGTTGCTGCAGTTATCTTCACAGCACGATGAGTGAAATACAGAAAATGTGACCGTGTGTCAAAGATCGCCGTCAACATACTTCCTCCAAGTTTGACACCGAAACATGCTGACATGCTCTTATCGCTTCTCAGGCCGAGAAAACGGCGTTGGTATGCGGCAGGAAAACCATCATGGTCAGGTTTAATCACGGCTACAGATCTGATCTGAGGAAGCTGAAGAGTCTAGAATGGCATAAAGCGGGACAACAATAGCAAAGCCCTCTGCCATTTTTCCTCTTCTCTTTCGGAGGGGTGATTTCCTGTGCTTTTGCAGAATAATCAAAAACATTCGCATCCCCCACTTCCTCTCTTGCTCACCCAAGGAAACCCAGCCCTGCCTCCACATTTCTATCGCTCACACACTGCACACACTGCGCCATGATATTTATGCCCTACTTGTTGCTTGGAGTAATGTGAAAGAAGGGAAGGGAAGGGAAATGCTGACTTCAGCTGAGACATGGTTTAAAATGTGATTTTGGGAGAAAAAAAAACCCCTAGACCCAACTTAACCTGAATAATCAAACTTTTTTATTTAAACCTGAGTCCTGGCCAGATGTTTATTAGTTCCGGTAGTTACTGAGTTATAAGCTCTAATGTGACAAAGTCGAGATCTAGTTGATAAAATTAATTTGAAGCATTAGTTTCCCTCATGGAGGAACGATACAAGCTGTAATCTCACATTTAAGAGATGACACCACAAGGCTGTGATGCATGAAAGCAAAATTGCAAATGAAAAAAAAAACAACAAAAACAAAAATAGTAAAGGACAAGTCGAGTGAAAAATAGAGGGATGGCACGAAAGAGGCAGAATGAAGCGAAAGAATGAGCGAGAGAGGAAGGAAGAGTAGAAGAGAGTCTGCGCTCTTGCTTAATCATGCGCTGGTCACACTTCCTCTTTTTAGCCCACTCATTTCCTGTTCTTATTGTATAGGTGTGAAAACTCAAAATATAAGGTGTTCAGCAAACGCCACACAACCATACACCACCACACTCGCTCACAATATGACTCACTAGTGCTGATTAGTCTGAGTAAACAACTCGTACTCATTTGCAAACTGCATCTTTAGAGCAATTTTATTTTAATTCAATTTAATATAATGTGGAGAGAAAAAAAACAAAGCTGATAAGATATTCTGCAAAATCCTTACACTTGCACACACCCTCTCACACGCACTATACGCGCTACATGTGTCAAGATGCATGAAACGTGTCGGAGGTTTGATATCGGAGTGTCAGAGACTAAAGAAAGGCACCACTATCACGCCTTGTAACGTCTTCCACCTCCAGCACTATTATGTATAACTAGGAACAGTGATGGAAGATGAATTTCACGTACATGTCCTTCTTTAGACCTGTTTCATAACATGAAATGAGAAGCATTAAGCAAATGCAGTTCCTTTTATTTCTACAGCACATTTCCACTTTGCTGTAACTTGCAAAAAAGATGTCTTTGTTCACTGTTTCTACAAAGAGGAAAGAGAGAGAGAGAGAGAGAGAGAGAGAGAGAGAGAGCATTAAACAGTTACAGATTAAAAGCCTATTTTCAGCAGCTGACTAATCAAAATCTCAGGGAAAGCCTTTATTACTGCTGTTAATGTTGAAGAACATGACCCATAAACATATCTTCAATGTTCTCAGAGGTTTCGAACATGCAACTACGTCCTTGTGTAATGTCCGTCATTAAAACCACTTGCGTTACACAAAGCCTAGACAATATGAGAACTGCCTCGGCCACTGGCGAGGTCATGCAGCTTTACACCAGGATCCTGTTTAGTGCTGAACACTGGGGGTTCATTGAGGTTGACTTTCACACGCACTGCTCAGTTTAGCAACACCTGTACACCTATGTATTATCTAATCAGCCAATCACCTGGCAGCAGCGCAGTACGTGAAATCATGCCCATGCGCACCAGCAGATTCAGGTAACGCTGACGCAGGTCAAACATCAAAATGGGGAAAAAAGTGATCTCAGTGATTTTGACTGTGGCATGTCTCTAGGTGGTAGACGAGCTGCTTTGAGTATTTCTAGAACTGCTGATTTCCTGGAATTTTCATTCACAACAGTCTCTAGAGTTCACACAGAATGGTGTAATAAAGAATCTACCAGTGTGAGTGGCTGTTCTGCAATGGACACACCTTGTTCAGGAGAGAGGTACACCAATGGTCGGGTCAGAATTTGGCACCAACAGAATGAATCCATGAACGAAACCTGCCTTGGGTCAACAGTTCAGACTGGAGGAGGTGGTGTAGAGAAGTGGGTAATGATTTCTTGGCACAATCTGGGTTTAAATGCCAAAGCCTATTTAAGTACTGTGGCTGATCTTAATGTCCACATTTTAATAATCCTTTAATGTCTATTTCCAGCAGGATAATGCAGCTTGTTACAAAGTAAACTAGTTTCATGAATATGAAATGAGTGCAGAGCTCTTTAGTGGCTTTCACAGTATCTGGATCTGAATCCAGTCTTGAGTCTTGGTAGAATGGGAGATTGTCAGTATGAAAGTTTTGCTGAAAAATCTGCAGGACTTGCATTAAGCCTTGAAGAAGTGAGACTAGGGTGGGGTCGATATTTTGTGACAGATTTCATGACGATGTGTAAAATGAAACAATGCGATGGACAGTGACATTCAGGTTGGGGTGGTTGGTCATCTGGTATTGTTTAAGATAAAGGCATTATTTGTTTTGCACTTTTAAACCTTGACTGTTTAAGTTGTGTTAATTAAACCATTTGGAATGCTATATGGAAATACTGAGTTTTTGCCTTTGTGCATGTCCTGTTTTTTTTTTTGTTGTTTGTTTTTTATATATATTTAAAGGTGCAAATGGGCCCACTTTTATGCTAACATTTGTTTAGCTTTATGGCTATTATTACCCCAAAAAGTATTCAGCCAGGATGTGACAATAAATCAATTAATCAATAAATTACAACATTATTAACTATTAATTATACCAGATTTTTTAAAACATAAAACATTCTCATTTAAATGTCACATTGTGAAAAAAAAGGTCATAACAATATCACAATTAGGAATTACTTGTTTTTAATCCTCAGTTTCGTATTAAAAATCAAATTTCATCCCCTGATTTACGGAGACAGGCAAAATCCAGGTCAATTTAACAGGAATCTGTATGCATTTAAATGAAAACGTTCTTTCAGTGGGTGGTAAATAGAGTATTTAAATGAGCTAATTTCCTATTAATAAATCAGGTGCAAGGAGCTATTATAATAATTAGAATACCATGTTGTGCTCTGTAGCCAACACCCTTTAAACACATATTTATCTGGTCTGTGGTTCAACTTGATTCCTGGGGAAATCTGTACAAATTATTAATAAATACAAAGTAAGTAATTAATATATTATTTCTGTATTGTAGCAGAGACACTGGAATTATAATGTGTATGGAAGACAAAGAGAGAGAGAGAGAGAGAGAGAGAGAGAGAGAGAGAGAGAAAGGATGACATCATCAGTCAGCCCAACCCTAACTGAGGCTGTTTTGAGAGTAAAAGGAGACCCTACCCAGTATTAATATACAGACGAGTTTGTGCAAAACACCCATTCAGGTTGTACATTCATTCTGATGGGTTTGGCCTTGCAGGACAATGCACCACCACACGTATAAAGATGACAAATTATGGTTAGAGGAACACATATCTAAGTTCAGTGGCAGGTTTTTGACATTCCCACCCGAGTCACCAGATCCTGACATTAACACATCTGGGATGCCATGCAACAAGCTGTGGACATTACAACAGTATATAACATTATTGTGGAGCGTTCTGCAGCAAGTATAATGTTCACTGCCTATAGAGTATTTTCACAAGCTGTAGTAGTGTTCCTGATAAAGTGCTAAGTGAGTACAGAGCCAAACTAGCCTTTGTACTATATTAACCTGACTGCATTGTTTCCTTTTTTTGTGTGTGGAAATGTCACATTTACTTGCACAACAGATGGAAGAATTTGTGATTGAGTGATACGTGTGTTAAATACAGTAACCACATTAACAATAACTGTAGTATCTCAGATTAGAGGCTTTTGCGTTACATAAGTTTACTAAATTATGAACACATTTCCAGAGAACAGCATTTAGCAGCACTCAAACCGCCTTTAATACCCTCTGTTCGTCCGTATCGGCTTCCTCTCTAAATTTTATTTGTCTTTATATGTCTTCTAAGCCAAAACTTGTTAAAGAAGACCCTTTAGGCTATCAACAATCTCTCTGTTCAGCGCTCATAAGCACGCCTTCGTAAAAGTTTTTCATATTCATGCATAAATTAATAACAGTGAAGAGCTTCTGGGCAAAACATGTAATTTACCATGATTACGATTTTCCACTTTGTTTAACAGCGCTTTTGTTGGGGAATTAGTCCCTGGACTACAAAATACAGTTTTCTCTCTCTTTCTAGCATTAGACAAGAAAACTGAAATGATAGACTGCTAAGCATCCAGCAGGGAGCTACTAACTTACAAAGGAATTTTAGCATGGAGATGTTTGTAATCTTTCTTGGGCCCCTGATTGTGGATCCATGTGGCATCAACAGGCTTTAAACCTTTTTTTTTTTCTTTTTTTTTTTGAGTAGACAAGTCATCTTGTCAACTCAAGCTTCTAAAGTCTAGCCTCCCAAAGTCCAGTTTGTTTCACCAGTGTGATCTCTCTATACCATGGCCAGGGCATCTTGAAAAAGTGGGCTCAGGCACGGTTTCAGTTGGACTCTGGCATGGTATGCATCAAATGTGGTCACTAACTGGGCCAGAGCACTGAATTCAAACACAATGTCAATTATGTGACTGTTTTATTAAACAAACAAGGCGGCAAAGGGATCACTTTGGTCTCACTTTGGTCTAGTAGTTGTACCAGTAAGTTGATTGCTGGAAATTTGGGCAGACGAGAATATAACACAAGATAAATAATACATTTACAATAAATAATTACAATAACACAAAGATATTTACATTGACAGCATTTGGCAGATGCTCTTATCCAGAGCGACTTACATTTATCACATTTCTACAACTGAGCAGTTGAGGGTCAAGGGCCTTGCTCAAGGGCCCAACATTGGCAGCTTGGTGGTGGTGGGATTCAAACCCCAACCTTCTGCTCAGAAGTCCAACGTCTTAACCACTGAGCTACCAGTGCCCTGATATCCTGCCAAATTCGTGACTATCTCAACGTGCAGCACAAGTACCAAAAAAAATCGCTGTGTTGCATGGTCTATAAATCTGATATGAGAGGGCTGTGTGTTAGCTTGTCCAAAACGACTTCAAAAAAGTCACAAACCAAGAATTACCATTACAATTATCACGTCTTTCTCCGACACAAAAAGCTGCATTGTGGTAACTTTAACCATGCTTAAAAATGTAAAACTGCAATGTAACAGAAGACCAGTGGGGGAGTGGAGACAGAGTTTAATCACGTTCCAGTACAGAACAAGGCAACCACACCTAGCGTGAGTGCACCCTTAGTTTATTTGCTATCCCCTAGTTGTGGATCAATGGGGGGCATCATGAGGTTCTGCATCCTGATTTTTGATAACAGCGTAAAAGGTCATTGGACAGATTCTGATATTACCGGCGTCTACTTAATCCTTGACCAGATTATATATAAAAATAAATATACAGCATGAGCTGAGAACTAGAGATCTTCTCATTAATGCTTTAAAAATGTCATTTGGCTGGGACTATGCACACACACACACACACACACACACACACATAGGACTTGTCATCTTCAGCATTTACGTCACTACATTAATAGCACACAGGATTAATCCTGAAAGAGTCGCAATTAAAAAGAGGTGTTAGCTCTATGCTGTTAATTCTCCCGCGTTATAAACCCATTTCATTATCATCAGACCACACTTCCACTAATCCCACGACATGTTTGGACACTGCAAATTTCCCAGTCCTATCTCACATAGCCAGTCATAACCTACATGCTAGAACCAGACATAGAATTAAAAGGCAGGACACAGAGGCAAAAGGAAAGAGCTGAGAGTAATCGACTGTTTATATACACACACACGAGTAGCTCAGATCATAGAAACATCATAAAACCTAATGCCTGGGAATTCAAACAAACGCGGGGTTGGGGTGGGGGCACAGGCACAGGAACAGGCACACACACACACACACACACAGATGGACAGAAATAAGAGCGCACTGGTAGTGTGAAAGGGGGGGGCAGGGATGAGGGAGGTCAGGTCAGCCATCCGTTGCCTTCCTTTCCAAATATGTAGCCTGCGTCACCAAAGCTGTGTGTGTGTTCCTGTTGCCTGTTGTGTGGATGTGTTCACGTGTGTGTGTGTGTGTG
The DNA here is from genome assembly GCA_028565595.1 of Duopalatinus emarginatus. Classification (NCBI taxonomy): domain Eukaryota; kingdom Metazoa; phylum Chordata; class Actinopteri; order Siluriformes; family Pimelodidae; genus Duopalatinus; species Duopalatinus emarginatus. The sequence goes on along the minus strand of JAOVVF010000042.1, from coordinate 11,477,195 downwards.
TGTGTGTGTGTGTGTGTGTGTGTGAGATGAGATATAGGAAGGACCGTTAAACATGTTCCATAATGCACCACATAAAGGATATGCACATTCAGCGTTTCCCACCAGAGGTTTAGACAGGTGACAAATTTACAGGAATGAAAGGAATAACCGCCAGTTCTGTTCAGCTGAAGAGGCATTTTGAGATGTTTTGAGTGCACTGGTCCTATTAGAGCTATCACTGCAAATCCCATGACCAAATGGCGGTTCATGGTTAGGGAACTGATCTTGTGACCGGAAGTTTGCCGGTTCTCGTACCGAGAACATGTGACTGAAGAGCCCTTAAGCAAGGCACCGAACTGCTCCCAGGGCACTGTGGATAGTTAACAATCTGGGCAAGTTTGTTAATTCCCCCCATTGTGTTTTGTTTACTAGTGTGTGTGTGCGTGTGTTTCACTGCAAGGATAGGTTAAACGCAAAGGTCAAAGCACAGTAAGTCAATCAATTCACTTTCACTTTCACTTTCACTAAAAGTAACTGTGGAAATTCATGGGAAGTGCAGGTCATCCCTTACATGTGTCGACATAATTTTTTTTTTCCCAAAGGGCAGGTTAGCTAGACATCAGCCCTTTTTTCAAAAGCAAAATACACAAACCTGCCTTAATACCAAATAAAAAAACAAAAGGCCAAATGTGTTACAGTCGGATGTGTGCGAGGTAGAGCGTTTTTTGGCATAATTCTAAAAGATATGTTGGGTACAATAATAAGACAAGTTCGGCACAACCAAAAAGAACTTTAACACCACGTACATGGTGAAGCATGGTGGTGGCAGCATCAAGCTACTGGAGCTGTTTCTCTTTAGCTTGGTCTGAGGGTCAGGTCAAGAAAGTAAGAATAATAAATCACATTAAAGTTGGAACAAGAGCTGACATTATTTAACTTGGTTTAATTTTTCTACATTATAAAAACCTGCTTTTTTAACTGGGTGGACAGACATTTTATTTCCACTCTATACCACGTCCATGCTGTCATGAGTCTTAGAGCAATGTATTAGACAGCAATCTCCACCACAATCACTATGGCATGAAGATCATTTGGAAGAATCCTGTTCATCCTCTGTAGGCTGGTAGACTGAAGCCGTCCTGGCAGCTTGTGGCAGACCAACACCTTACTGAGACACTTGATGTTGTTTCTGCATTTAATTTGTTACCCGTCTGTATTATCCAGTTGTTCCACAGAGACATGTGTCGAGTATGAATCACTGTGCAGCACATCATCAGCTTTCCACACCCATATGCTCTTGCTTATAAACACAGAGCACTTCGGGACTAAAGCTTGTAGTCGCCACACTACATATTTTATGCTTTTCTTTTCTTTAAGTATTTCGACTCATCAGCTACTCGTCAGCATGTGTTTTTATGTGCAGCTGGGATAAAAAAGCCACATGGTTAGAATTTTGGATTGAATAAACCACAAGAAAATTAAATAAATAAAATAAAACCCAGATAAAATCTACACCGGATCAGCGGTACGTTTGTCAGCTATGACAAACAAATAATCAGTTCATCGAGGGCAAAACGTCTTTCTTTATCTTCTGATGTTGGGATGATTTTTAAACTACAACTAACCAAACAGAAATCCATACTAAATCCAGGTCAGCAGCTCTGATGCTGATGTACACTATATAGCCCAAGCATGTGGTCACCTTACCAAAACACTTCTTCCCCAAATTGTATGCAAACAATGACACAGAATGTCTTTATATCCTGTAACATTTAAATTGCCCTTTACTGAACTAAGAGACCAAACCTGTTCTAGACTGGAAATACGTCAGTGTATAAATTGTGCTCAATAACGGCATGGGTTGAAATGATTGGAGTGCCTGCACAGAACTCAGCCTCACTGATTACTTTTGGGATTAACTGGAACACCAAATTCCCATCAGGCCTTTTTGTTAGACACCAGCACTCGGCTTCTTGTGGTCTTCTGGCTTTTCCAAAAAAATAAATAAATAAATAAATAAAGCCTCCACAGAAGAGTGGGGGTTTTAATAACCGCACCGGAAACACAGCTTAGTATTAATGGCCATGGTTTTTGAATGTGATGTTCAACACTCAGGTGCCCACTAATTTGTGGCCATATAGTGTAACACCAGGAACATATGTAATAACTGAATAAAGAAACACTATGCTTTTCAATGAATTGAACATTTTCACCTGATGGACTGGACAAGAGGTTGATCTGAGGAGACTGATCAATACTGTCACCGAGACATAAATGGCTGCTGATCCACTTAACGCAGAGGGAGGACATATGAAACTGTGAGACACTAACCTAAACGCAGGACAGAATCTATACTAACCACTGCACCACTTTCCCCCACAAACCCCAATCCCACATCCACCCTGTTGTGATTATACAGATGCAGAAATGTTTCAGTAAAGTGACACTTTAAAACCTGGTTGAACTTTTGGGCGTCTTCATAAACAACACAGAATTAACGACTGTTTAGCTTTCAGGTCCTCATGAATAGGGAATAATAAACTAGTATAATGGAATGGAGTGTACGATTTTATTGGCAGGAGAATTATGTAAAACAGACTCATATCTGATGAAACTAATCAACAGGATATTATGTTTATATCTGTACCTGCATGTGGGACCAGTGTAACTACAAACGCAGGAGACAAAACAAACCTAACGTAGTACCAACTCGGTAAAAGACTCAAATATAACCAAATATATTAGTTTACAAACTGAAAAATAATTCATGCGTTCAAAATGTGTGGTATAAATACATCTAATGGGTATGTAAAGTCACAGTGCATGCAAATTCCTGCAAGCCACAAGGCAAACAAGTGCCTGTAAGGACGACAGATGAGATCATTCAAATTTGTGGAGTTCTCCTGAAGGACAAAAGAGGATTATGATGGATGAGATGCATCATATGAGTGAGAGTGAGAGAGACAGCCAGAGTGAGTTAGGGACAGAGACACGTTCAGGCTGTGCTCAAATCTGATTTCTTAGGCATAGCTAATTTGAAAAGGAAAGATTTTCTGCAGTTGGAACAGGAAGAAAGGACACGAAATCGGACTTTTTTCCAGTCGGCAAGCCGCATTTCATGTGGTTTTAAATCCCATCAAAGTCAGATGTTGTGTGTTTACTTTGTCGTTCTCTGTGTGATGTTTTTTTGATGTAGGAAATTTGCAAAAACAACATGGTAAAAGTAAATCTGCATAAATAAAAGAGTGGGAGGAGAGAAACCAGGCCTGGAGAAATGATGCAATGACCTCTGTCATTGCTTTGTTTGAAATGTGGAGCTCTGTGTTTGTCCCTGCTCTCAGTGTCAGATACATTCACTGGACTTATTCTGATGTACAACATATACACTGTCATAGTAAATGTAAGTGTAAAATACTGCTATTAACTGTATCTGTTTAGTGCCCCATATATAACCTATCCATAAGTGGATATGACCTAAACCAGATGCTGACATTCGACAGCTCTTCCACCACAGCTGGTGAAGTCAATTCAAGTGACATTTCCACCATATTCAATGTATACAGAACACCGTGAGATGAAACGACGTTCCTCCAGGACAAAGGTGATACATAAAATGACTCACATACACAAGACTACACAAATCACACATGTGCAAAAACGTGTACAACAACGCAAGAGAAGTACAATAACAGTAAATACCAGGAGGTGAGACAGTGTTAAATGGAAACAGGAAATGTAAACATAGTACACCAGCTTACCAGCAGATCAGATAGAAGCTGATTGTCTGTTTTAACACTTATAGCTGGTTTTGATCAGATCAGCTGTCAGTTATATTCACACATAATAACAGTTTAGCAGATTTTACTAAGAAATCCAATATCACAGAGGGTCACAGTGCTGCTGCTAGTCAAAAGGAGGTCTTTAAATGGCTAAAAAAAAATAAGGAATGATAAAAAACATGCAATGAGCACCAGACAGATAGACAGATTAATAATATTTTTGGAGACCCCAGCAGAGATACTATGCTTAGTCTGCTTGCCCCTACATTCACACTAACAAGTCGCCTGTGTCGCTTGTAGTTTGTTTCTTGTAGGTGTGAAGCGAGCGCTACTGTTGGTGTCCATGAGTGTCCACCTGTCCAGTAAAAGCCAAATTGTAGCCTGCAGCACAGAACTGACTACAGTATATATGTTCTTTTTTGTTTTGAAATGAATTTTTTAATTAAAGGTAAAAAAATAAATAATGTGTTGGTTATCTGGTGTATGTTATGTGAAAGAAAGAAAGTGAACTATTTGCCTACTGTGTTTGCACACAGAGGAATGTGACCTCCGCATTTAACCCATCCGT
>JAOVVF010000042.1:11436699-11454506 GCA_028565595.1 Duopalatinus emarginatus | reverse complement strand
CTCAAAAGGTATGGAGATGGTATCTCTCTATGGCTGTAACAGCCTCCACTCTTCTGAGATGGTTTTCTACAAGATTTAGGGAAAAAGATACATTATCGCAGCCTCAGTTTTCAAATCCTCATTGTACATAACCACAGCTTCCACAAGCCCACTTGTAAGTTCATTTCCCAATGTGTTTGTTACTCAAATTTGTTCCAGTTTCACAGTCAGGATTGTGTAAACGACCCATAAACTTGCCCTGTGACTGGAAATGTTATCTCCTGCCATCTAGTGAGTGGATATGGACGATGCATTTGTAATATATTTTGTAGACCATCTCGAATTTCTCTTATTCTGAAGGCATTACTTAGGTTACTAATTGTAATAAATACATTTATTGACCTTATTGACTTACAGTAAATGTTTCTGCTTGGATCAGGTGTTGTGACACTCCACACATACTTGAGGGTTAGTACCATTTAGAGGAATGCATGTAGTAATATGGTAATAAGCAGAACAGCTAGAAACAGTGTTGCTAGGTGCTCAGTAATCTTTTCAGAAAACCTTTTCCAGACAAGGTCACTTGTTGAAGTAGTTAAGTGTAAAGTCACATTCTGATCTGAGGAAATGCTCATTCATGTAATTATCCACCCAGCCAGTCATCTGGAAACAGAGAATTGCATTAAATCAGGTCGATACAGATCAAGAGTTTCAGTTAATCCTCACATCAAACATGAGAATGGGGAAGGTATGTGATCTCTATGACTTTGATCTACACATGATTATTTGTGCAAAAGGGGCTACACCTAGGTTTTCACACAAAACAATCACAAGAGTTTATACATAATTGTGTGTAAAAAAAAAAAAAAACATCCAGAATATAAAAAAATCTGTTGCCATCTTTAACTGTCTTGGTGATCTTGATGAGTATACACCCACTGTAGCCTCAGATTCATGTATTTGTTTGACAGGTATGCAGCCTGATGTGGTTTTCCACTTCAGGGTTCAACATATTGTGCGTTTCCTGTCAGCTCAGACAAGTCTAGTCATTCTCCACTGATCTCTCTCATTATTTCTTCTAACAGAACCATCACTCAATTGAGGGGTTTTTTTTGCACCATTTTGTGTAAATATTGGATATATTGCATGAATGAGGAGGTGTATACATGTTCTTAATAAAGTCAACAGTGAGAGTATGTGATGTGAGAGCATGAATACCAGTGATGTGAGGAGTCTTGTACAAAATCAGGTAAAGTCTGCAAAATAGGTTAAAATGTCATGCAGAAAGTAGGATACTATTTTTGTGGGACAAGAACAGGATCCAACAGGATGTCCTGGATTGGTTTGTGAGGATTCTGTACAGTTAGGTTAAAGCTGAATAAGGAGTCTATAACTTTATATATATAAAGTCTCTCTCTATATATACATAGTTTCATATATAATATATTATATAATATATTACAATTATTATAACTAATAATTATAATAATTATTCGAATAAATAACTATTAATTTTTTATTTTTTACTATGAGCTAATTTGAAAATGCTAGTTAGATTTGTCCTTATAAAAACATTAAACACAATCAGGTACAGAGCAGGAGAGCAAAAAAAGGGAATCGAATCAGAGAATCGAATCAGTCTTTACAACAGACCTCACTGGCATAATTAGATTAGATACGTCTACATGAACCAGGCCATGAACCTCTGACATCAGACACACCATTAGTTAAATATGCCAACAAAGGCCTAGTCTCCTCCTACTGAGTGTAATAATAGTGTTTAAAGGACTCCTGCTGGTAGCAGTGAACAAGATTTTACTCTCACTGGGGAAACAGTAAAATGTGTTACTATTTTGCATTTGAATAGATGTATACATTATTATATTTAAAATTATTGTTAACATTTTAAAATATATTTTTATATATTACAGTGAAATGACATTAATCTGTACAGCTCTTTCTTTATTTGTTTAGCGAATATTCAATAAATATATTGGATACATGTCAGTACATACAGTTTCACTTCATTTTAAGAGAATGTGGAGCACACGTGGCTTGTTTTTTTTAACATGGATTTGAGCCTTTAGTTTCTTCAACAGTAATTAATTAACCTAAGATCCAGAGAAATCACAAGCTTGCTCTGGATTAGCACTAACATAACAAGGGCTGAACTCTACACTGATTACTTAAATTGCAGTGTGAAGACTAAAAAACAATTATATAGAGAGTTATAGACAAATATATCTGTTCATTTATTCATCTGTTCATTCATCTATTCACAGTAACTGTTCTTTTTCTTACAAACAGGTGGTAACAAAATAACTATTGTTATTATAACAGCAACAACAACATTAATATCTTTATATATTACGTTAATAATAAGTTTTCATATTGTGACCTGCAATACCCTTTGAATGACTCAGTTGCTATAGCATTTAGTCACCACATTTCCAACTATTCAGTAAAGACAGAACATCCAGTCATTATCTTATCCACTTAGACGGTCATTTTCAGGCTCACGGAGTCCATCCAGAATCACTGGGCACAAAGCAGGAATAACCCCTGGGCAGGGAACCAATCCATTGCTGGGTACCACATACAAACACACACCTATTCACTCACACACTCACACCTAGGGGCAACTTAGCACATCCAGTCTTTTTTTTAGGAGGTGGAAGGAAACCAAAGTAAGGTGAGAGTAAACTGGCTTTTAGATATTGTACCTGTACCTGTAACAGCTGTAACAGAATCAGTAATACTAACTGCTACGTACATGAATGTTTACATCTAGTAGTTTTGCATCTGCTCATGTTCATCAGTCTGTTTATTGTTTTGATTTTCACAGCCTGCACCCTAGAAGAAAACACAAATAGGCCTTGAAATAAGTGAATATAAGATGTACAGTCTACCAAATGCTAGAAATAAATATTCCCATGCTTTTTATTCACCTACAATAAAGATCCCTTGTTAATATATGTAGATTATAGGCTGTGTGTTGATGCTGGTGTCATACAGTGATCTCTTGGGGGAACTGAAGTCTGACTGCTTATGTCTGAGAAATTGCAGGTACTGAGAAATTATACTTAAGTAATGTTTAGTGTAAGTGTAGATAATGTGTTTAAAATGAAGCTAAATCACTGCTGCTTTTAAATGTACTCAAACATATAAAAGTAAAATGTATTTAATTGATTAAATGAAGTAATGTAATAAAAGATGACTACTGCAGCGCAATGGAAACATCTTAACCAGTACTAGAATATGACTTCCTCCCTAACACATAAGCTTTTGACATCAGTGGCCTGGCATTAACAAAGAAAACAGGCTAATGTAATTTAGCCAGTTAATGGTAACAAATATGTACAATTTGCAAAGTTGATTTGTTAAAGTTAGATTAGAGAAACAAGAGAGAAATTAGAGAGTTCATGCCTTTTCAAGAGGCAACAAGTCACTTCATACAAATACAAATGTTTTATCTACTCCCTCACAGTGAAACATTTTAATGGGATAGAATTAGTTGGGCTCATTCTCAAGTAACACTCTCAGCACTGAGTCCTCAAATTAGAGATAGCTATAGCAAAGAAGTTCATTTCCAATGATAAATTGGCATGATCAATGATTTTTTTTTGTATTGATACATTATAACGTGAATGGATGCCAAACTGATTGTATTGCATTCAAAACTGTGCCCATTTAATTGATAAATAGCATACAAGCTTTAAAAAATAAAATGTAAGAACTAATTTTAATAATACTTAAGTAAAGAATAAATACCTCCAAATAATACTTAAATATAGTAACAAAGTACAATTGCTTAAATGTTTACTATCATCTTTCATAAATGTTGATCTTGTTAAATTAAAGCACAAACCACTGTAGGGCAGAAATAAAAATTAAATACAATAGAAAGAAAACAGACAATAAATGAAAACATTACAATCTTATATAGTTTTGGCTTAAAATGTCTATGAGGTCACTGAGAGTTACAAATGCATATTAGAATATAGACACAGCATTACTGAATGACAAGATATGTGACAGTCGTTGGCGATTTCCTTGTCCTTATCTTGTGCCTTGTCTTGTATTACCCCTTTAACACCTAGCTTATTGTTCATAAAGTAACTATCATTGTCAGTAAATTAAATAAGCAGTTTTACATTTCATGAACCACCAATGGCTCACCACTACCATAAATACATACCTGTCCTGGTTGTGTCACCACAATTACACAATTACAAAATTAATAGTATTTACTGAATAATATGTCTTAATGTCAACAAATGAACAATAACGTGGGGGTTAATGGGTTAACACAAGACAAGGCAACCAGAAAAGGACAAGTAAATTAGCAGCAACTGTCACATATCTTGTCATTCCGTAATGCTGTGTCTATATTCTAGGACACATTTGTCATTCTCAGTGACCTTCCCAATTTGCATTTCAAATCCATTCAATGCAAAAAGACTGATTACCTCCAGCTACTGAAACAAACACATCACCGGTGAATGCATCGTCAGTATAAGGGATGAATGCTAAATGCCTCACTAGCCTATTTGACTGTGCCTAGCTGAAAAAGGAGGAAATTAAGCTCCTTGGTGATGATGACAATTGAAAAACTCAATTCCTGTGACAGATCAGTGTTAGCATTCAGTAATTACCTAGAAATAATCCTCTAAGTGTCTGTTGCAGAAGAAATTTGTATGTCGATCCTCTTAATGAACACTTTCAGTTATATGCTTTGCAGGGTAAGCTATGTATGCAGGGAAGGTCTGAAGGACAAACTGAATGGTGAAGGATACATGATGTGACCTTTTTTCAACCCTGCTGACCCAGCATAATCTGACCAGCTGCTGGCTGCCAAAACGCACACTGAGCTGATCTGAATTACTACCACTAGAGCACACTACCCACTAATGCAACATCATAGACATCATATCTTTTTTATAAAGGAACTGGGTGGTTGGCAGGATAGTAAAGCAGGTAGTATTGCCTTATCAAAGCTCCAGGACCTGCAGTTTGATTCTTGGCTTGGGTTATTGTCTGTGTGTCCATGTTTGTTTCCCTTGGGTTCTCTGGTTTCCTCTTAATGCCCAAAGACATACTAGAAGGTGAACTGGTTTCACTAAATTCACTAAATTAGGTGTGACCTAATGTGTATGTATGAATGTGCACAGTGCCCTGCCATGGACTGGCATCCTGTACAGCATTATATTTCTGCCTTATGCCTAGTGTTACCCTTATAAATCCGTAAGCATGACTGAATGAACTATAAGACTAATAGAATATCACCAACATTTATTTGTCAGATTAGTCAAGTAGTAAGGAAGCTGGGAAAATGCCCTGCCAGCTGGCAAAGATAACCTGAAGATGGAGCTTGAACAGCTGCGTTTTTGGCAGCGGGTACCTCATTAGACCACGCTGGATTTTTCAACAGGGTAAGAATGCCATGTACACTGAAGTACCAGAAAAACTGGTACATCAGTCTAATGCCTGGTAGGTCCCCATGAACACTGTAGTGAATTCTGCTGTAGGATCTCGATATTCCACAATGCCTTGCATGGCATCACAGATGTGTTTGATAACATTGATAACACATCTGGTGAGTTAGGTGGAAATAGCAAAACCCTAAACTCACATGAAAGAATGAATGAATGAAAGCGAACTATTTTGCCTTACTGTGTTCGCACACAGAAGGAATGTGACCTCTGCATTTAACACACAGTGAAAACACACACACCAGTGGACACTAGGACAGTGAACACACTTGCCCAGAGCAGGGGGCAGCCCCAAACCACGGTGCCCAGGGAGCAGTTAGGGGAGTTAGATGCCTTGCTCAAGGGCACCTCAGTCATGTCTTGCCCTGGGTGGGGATCGAACCCGCGACCTTCCGGTCACGCGACCAGTTCCCTAACCACTAGGCCATGGCTGCCTCTATAAGCATAATGGCTGTTTCTATAAGCATAATTCGGTGTCTCTACACACATGTTGTGGCACATTGTCCTGTTAGAAGAAGCCAAACCCATCATCTACAAATGCAGGACATGAACATGTGTAACTCAGCAGAAAGGAGACACACATAGTGTTCACATGTCAAGAGACATTTGTAGACGTAGCAGGGGAATGCCAGCTAAACAAACCCAATACCATTATAGAGCCACCACCAATATCTACCAGTTTCTCTGACACTTCAGTGTACATCATGGTTCCTCGGTCAACCTTTTGAAAGTTTGGATGACCCAGAATCTCATTTAAATGTAGGTTAATATCAGTGTCTGATACTGGTAGCCTATACAAGGCTGTAGTATGCTTTTATACCCTCTACTCAGTGGTTAAACCTGCCTCAGTGTCTCCTGTCTGGGGTTTATAGTAGGATTTTAGACTCCATAGAGTTAATGGGGTGCTTTTTGCATTCCAATTAGACCCACGTGTCTTATTCGGTTGTGTGTATGAATAATGGATGTAGGACGCGGTGTTAAATGGTGTTGGTAGCAGTGTGTGTGTGTGTGTGTGTGTGTGAGTGGAGAGGGTGAGGGAGAGGATCCGCCCTGTCAGCGGCACTAACGTGAATCTCGCCGCCTCTCGCTCACTCACACTGCAGCGGTTTGGTGCAGCAGTGTCTCTCGACTCCTGTTCAGTTTTATACTGTAACCTGAGGTTAAAGAAGAAAAACTTTCAGACTCAGACACTGAGAGGAAACACGAGCGGACATTAAAACCATGAGGAGGATCTCGGTGTGGCCTCTTTTGGCCCTTTTGTCCCTGTTAGCCCTGGGAGGTGAGTCAAGCCCGTCGGTCGTCTTTTGTTGAAACCCCCCGGCGTTTTAACATGCCCACTTCATCTCTCTCTGTCTGTCTCTATCTGTCTTTCTCTCTTTCTCTCCTGCATCTTACACACTAATAGACATTTTGTAAAGATTTTTGAAGCCCTGTTTGGCTCCAACTTGTGAGAAATCATCAGTCAGGCTCCAGCATTGTGTCGACTAGACCCTGTCTGCCTTCATGGTCTGGGGATTACGAGGCAGAGCTGTCGTCTGCAGGTTTCTCCCCCTCATACCCTGACACATCTGATTCCTTATACTCTACAGGGGCAAATATCTCATTTACTGTGTTATATGTAAGGTTAACATTGCATATGCATTATAACATACATGTTTATGAGGACGTCTGTCTCATGATGCATTTAAGCACAGTGATGTGATGCGTGTAATTTTAAATCTGATCAGATTTAAGCTTGGATATTTGGATTAATTATTTAGTTGTACTTTATTTTTTTTAGTGCATAGTAAAATGCATTAATAAATTATAGTTAATAGGAAAAAACTCGATATCATCCGACGCAGGTAATGAACAAATCCGCTATATAATGATAAAACATGAGCTGGAATCTTATAATTTGACATTAATCTTAATTTTTAAAACTGTCAACTGTATCACATTTTATTAAAAAGAATAATACAGTATATAAGAAATCATCCCTATGGCTGGAAACACGCCCATATTAACAATAGCTTTGCCGCCGGTCTCGCGCTCTATCCAGCAGCGTGCAGGTGGAGCCCAAAGCGCATGCGCAGGCATAGGCCAGGTGCGGTCTAGCATGGGTTTTGGGGGACTGCGGAATACCGGGTGATACCATCGCATTGTGACACAGGGGTGGCAATTTTATATGAACGTCTCCTAGTCAGAGCAAACACTTCAAGCCTATTCGATAGCACCAAGACAGTGTTGTGTGTGTAGTTTACGTTTAGAAAGAGTGTGTAAAAGTGACATTTGTCCTGTTAGTAAAGGACTAATATGCAGCCTTAGTATCCCTCCTCCCCTACTTTGCAGTAGTCAGTACCCACCCCAAAAGCCTGAATGAGGTTTCCAGTCAGTGTACAAACCCATGTGTTTTCTGTCTCCTCTGCCTCCATCAGCCACACCCTCTTACTGTGTGTGTGTGTGTGTGTGTGTGTGTGTGTGTGTGTGTGTGTGTGTGTGTGTGTGTGTGTGTGTACGTACCTACTCGGATCCACACTAGAAGCCTTGTGCTTAACCCCATTCATCTCATTGCATTCATTATTTATGCAAGGGTGTGTATAGTTCTGTGTCCAGGCTTCTTTCATTTCTCCAATCATTATTATTCGACTTCAGGAAAAAGGATAACACCTATCAGCTCTTCATTAACAGTTGTATAAATATTCAAGAATTTCTCAATGCAACTATAAAATATTTGTGAGAATAAAGATATTAGGTATGTTTTTAATATTGACTATGAAATCCATTGCATATAAACAGATCCGCTCATTCCTGCATTGAGAATCCACATTCATGTATCTGACTGGAGAATCACAGAAACACGTGGGCTTGGTCACATGTGACACAGCGATAGCATGCTGCTGAGCTGGCCGGTGTGCATGTTGTTTTTAATGCTGTTACTAATCCTGGCACAGAGGGCAAAGGCCACTGTCCAGAAAAAAACCTGGCTGCAGAGAGAGTGACAGAGATGGAACTGACAGACAGGTTAGAAGGCGACTGGAATATAATGTACAACGTCACATAAAATGAAGCTCAGGGAAGTAAACAGAGGACACCCAGTTAGGGACAAACACATTGTTCAGTTCAAAATCAGTTACACATTCCCAGACAGTTGTCCAGACGTCCAAATGTTCAACTATAAGCTCTTTAATCAAAGTGGAACACAAGGACAAATCCTCTTCTTTGTGTGTTATGAGAATACAAAAGGCTTTTTTGTGTATTATGAATATTGTCCTTGTGTGGCCAGCTGTCATTTTCTCGCCTTCTGCTTTAGGTTTGTTGTGGGAGATTGAATAGGACTAGGTTTCCTGTAATCTGGCTTATCTGTATATCAGTCTTATCAGTAAATGTTATTAGTATGTCTGACTTTTGTTCATGCTTTAAATAAAAGAATACAAACTTTACCATGATTGATGTTCCAGGTCTGGCACAGGAATTTGAACTGGAACATGCTTTACCTAGTAAGTGAACGTTTTCTCCTAGACACTTCTTTGCCTTGATATATTGACCTTTTCTAACGTTTGCCTGATAACAGGCCATTTAAACTTTTGCTGGGGCAATATAGAATAGCAAGTCTTTCAGTAAAAACTTAATGTTAAAGGTTGCAATTCCAAAACGCAATTAGAAATTATCATGTTGACTTAAGAGTAACAAAATTAAATGGTTTCAAATGATCTTGGTCCTATACAAATAAGTCAAGAATATGCTCTGCTGTCAAAGAAACCTAATTAATAATTAGCAAACAGAAAATAAAGTTGAAGTGTAGAATCTAATCATGACTCTTATGTGATGTTATTTTCTTTCCCCCAGCTACGTCAAAGCCTAAGGCAAATGACCAACCTGGAGGAGGCACAGGTGAAGGTAATGACTGTCATGCTTTCAAAAATGAATGGTTTAAATTAGAATTTAAAATGCCTTCTTATGCTGTAATAAATTCCTCATAACCCAGAGAACTGCCTCATAACTGATAATCGACTCTGTTTTTGGTCTAACGCACGTCTTTGTGTTACTTGTTAGGACTTAAACCTGAAGACGCTTTGTTAAAAAAACCTACTCAAAAGCCCTTCGTCCTACCCAAAGACGCTGTCAAGCCCAAAGCCCCTGTTAACGATGGTGAGAGTCATCAATACTAACCTGGCTTCTTCTTTCTGTCTAATGAACTAATAGAAGACGACATTTTCTAACTGCCCTTTCAGCTGCTGCTTTTCAAGCTTGGCTTTTAGTAATTCATGCATGTTTTCTAGAAATCAGTGTGTTTTTCTCCCATAGACACTTATCTTATACCTCAGCATCACAACATGCTCTGACTGCCAGCATGCATTGATTTTTTGTTGTTGTCCTCTGTTGAGCAGGGCTGTAACACTGATCCTGCACATTAACAGGACAGGGACCAAAAGGTATTCAGGAAAGTGGATTTATGGCTAATAAACAGTCAGGTCAAGTTAGTTTTACGCAAGAACCAATGTCACCATGTCTAAGTCATATCAGGGGTCAGCATTTAGGTAAGTGCAAATCAGTAGCCATGAATGAATAAACAAACAACAACAACAAATGTTACACAAATGTTTTACTGGGATGTGCTCTTTTTCTAACACTACTGCTGAATAATTTTTAAATCCTCACTTCAGCTTCAAAGCAGCTCTTGTGTGTGTGTGTCCGTGTGTCCTTACTACCTTACTAACCTGCTAGCCTTTACTGACAGAGGAGTCCCTTGCTGATCTCTTTGGGCCGACCGTTCGGCCTGCTTTGTTGCCCCGCACAACCTCCAGACCCCTGCAAATGTCTACTCCAACTCCTGAGGCCGGTGTGTATTGTGTTGTCTGTGTCCCTCATTGGAGCCACTCATAGTCCCTGTGTGTGTCCATTTGTACAGGCAGATTCCTAACACATGAAGGAAGACACTGTACTGTACTGTCTGGATTCATTAGTGTGTAGTCCACCTGTCCACCATTTTTCCTGTAATACTTTGAGTTTAAAGCTTTTCAAGAGAATCCATGTTTTGACCCAAAAAAGAGCCCAGGAAACATTCTGTCTGTGTTTCTGCAGTGTTCATTTCATTCACTACTTGCACAATCACAAGTGTGTTGCCTGCATGCATGCTTCAGTGTCTATAATCTGTAAGCCTACATGCACTCTTCAGCAATTATTCCCACTCTCTTCTGTTTTTACTGTAATTATATTCACACTTTTTAAGCATGCGTTGTATAAACTGGTACACCATGTTTCATATTTGATGTAACTTATATGTTTATTTAGTCAACAAGGAATTAAACGTGACATTGAGTGTGGTTATAGGGAGCAATATAACATAATAGTATAATCTAAAATAATGTAAAAATAATCAGTGCACCACACGTTTCAAATCGTTTTATGTCTGTTACACCACAGCAATTAGCCAGTGCGATATTTTTCCCTTTATAGTTACTAATATTGTGCAGTTTCTCCAAACGAAGTAAGTTCCCATTGTCACTTTCATTATAACAGCTATGAAGTCGCTCCTTCACCAGCTTCTCTCTATCTCTGTCAAGACTGTCAATTCTGTCAATAAAACAAGAAGTTCTCTTTCCTGATACTTTCCTGTTCAATAAACGTCTCTTTGCTTTTCTTTATTTAACACGGTTTGAAAAAAAAATAATTCCTCGGCTTACATTATGTGAGCTTCTGCCATACAAGTCCCTATGAACAAGCTGTTATAATAGAAACAATAACATTAGAAGAAACTGAAGAATGAGATTTGATAATTCCACACTGCTGTGGTAAAATCATGCATAGTGGCTTATACGTAGTATTATTACATTGTGATATTGTTGAGGCTTAATTGGTATAGTCATAGAAATATATTCTTATATTGTGATGATTTAGTTAATACATATTTGTATGTCTTTAAAATGCAGACACAATAATATACGTCTCATTTTTTTAAAATCTAGATGACTTCGACCTTTCTCAGGCTTTGCCAGACCCTAACAACAATGAAGATGGTGCTAAGAAAAAAAATCAAGATGGTAAGTATTTCTTTCTGTAATTCTCACTATATATTAGTCATCTTAAAGTTGAACACTGGTTTAGTATTTATGGTGCAGGGCAAACCGCCAGCTAGCAGTGCTGTAAAATACTGTGTGTCCAAATTGTGCTTCACTTTACAATTTATACTGCTACAATTTAGTAGCAGTATAAAGCTAGGACTATCTAGCTTCAAAATACGAATGTTCAATATACAGATGAGTTGCAAATTAAATGAGCGTGGAAGAAAGACTACAAGGTGAGTCAAAAGTTGCAGGACACGCAACCACCTTTTTCACTGGAAAAACTTGCTCTTGATCCAATATGGCCGCTTTCAGGCTAGCGACCATGTTCTGGACAAAGCCAAAAAGACAGCCCCCTCTCACATGTTACTTGCTGGGTTATTCAGATCTGTCATTTTCTCTTTCGTCTCTGAAATAAAATGTATTCTGACTTTTGATTGGCTCTGTATAACAGGCACAGATGCTTCTTCATGAGTATTCATGCACAATACAGTTAGACAGTAAACATCCTACCATCCTCTGTTACATGTATTATCTGCCAAACAGGCAAGATGACAACTGGAAATAACATCTAAGTGTCTTTGATTGACATGTGCATTTAGATCTATGGAAATACCCTGGATCTAAAATACACACTGAGTAGCTGTGATGCTCATGGGCTAATGCCTTTAGTTCTAATCTGACTGTGTGCAAGAGCAGTCCGCCTACAACCGCATGCTGGTTTTTCCCCTTAATTGTACATTTGTAAAAGCACAGCTTTAAGACTTTGTCTAGGTTAAATGCTCGATTTTAGTTCTTCAATAAGATGAACTTAATGTGGCCCAGTGTCAAGGAAATAACTCCCAGACACCTACCTGCATGGCCTACAAGCACAAGTTCCCAGCATGCACACACACAAGTCACCCTAGTTTTAAATCACAAACACTTGACCTCAATCACACCGTGTCTACAAAAGACTCAGTGCAACGTATTGCCTAGTGTGCCTCATTTAGCTTTACCATGCCTTAGTTATTGTTCTGATGACCTGTTTGGCCTGATGACTGTTCTTGATTTAACATCTGACTGTGATATCCTGATTGTACGTCACCTGACCCTTGCCTGTTGACTGTTTACCTTTTTGGATTCTATGTTCTGGTTGACTCTGGCTCTTATTTCCTGTTTGCCAAGTAAAGTATTTCTACTTCATCCTGCATCTGCACTTTTGCTGACTTTAAATAGGTCAGCAGGTCTTCATGTTGTGCTCTTATTCTGAAGCACTACCTGGTTTGATTGATCAAACATAGACCAAATAGTAGGCTGTTTTTTTTACATGGGGAATTTCTCTAAATGTCTACCGGGTTTCATGGCCGGACCTAAACCGTGCCTGAAGGTAATGAAGCTGATTTAATGGCCAGCTACAGCTCGTGGTATTTAAGCCTCTCGAATGGCTTAACAGGAAAGCACATGTGCTTGTAACCTCTGGATGATGCCACAGCCTTTCATCACTGGGAGTTAAGAGTGTCATTGTGGTGCCTGTGAGCTCATGTATGTGGAACAGGGTAGAAAACTCATGTGTTACACTGCCTTGTGTGTGATGCAGCATGAGCAGTAGTTCAGAAGAAAAGGCATTGGTTGGCTCCATATGTCTCAGAGAAGAAGCATGCGAATGCCCTCATCCTCCCTGGGCTGGTACCTGTCATATAATAGGGGCAGGCTGGTTGGTGAGTGGGAAGTGGCATGTGACCAAAATTGGGGGCAAATGCCCCAAAAAAACATTGATACATAAAAAGAAAGCTTTCTTAAATATTGGTTGCCAGCATTTGCTTTCTACTTATTTAGCACTTTTGAAAATGATTGTTTGAGTATATTAGTGCTCAGTGACTTGAGAAAATGTGAAATTAGAGGGTCGTCTTGTTCGTGTCAGATAAAGGCTTCGGAGGAGGTGACAGTAGGCCTGGTATCAACGGTGGAAATGGTGGTTATGGGCGATGCTTTCTGTCACTGTAATGAACTCTATAACTCTGCCCTCTGTTATTTGTCTGCTGTGATGTTGAAAGGAGTTCCTCTTGCATCAGTTTTAAAATCCATCTTTGCAATTAAAAAGGTCTAATCAGCGTTATGGCTCGGATTATACACAGACGAACCATAACATTAAAACCACCTGCCTGATATAGCTGGTTGCACCAAATCAACACTGGCCTGTCGAAGCCATTGTAGGCTTTCAGCGGTGGATTGGGATCAGCATGTTGTGAACCCTTTCTATCAGCAATATCTGCTGCAATCGCCTTTCTTTTGGATTCGGTTAGCTTTCACGCCCCATGTACTTCAATAAGCCTCAGGCGCTCATTACCCTGTAACTAGTACATCAGTTGTCCTTTCTTGGACCACCTTTGATAGCTCCAAACCACTGCATACCAGGAACACCCCACAAGACCTGCTGTTTTGGAGTTGCTTTGATCCAGCTGTCAATCCGTCACAAGCACATCACTTTCGAGAACTGTTCATGCGCTGTTCATGTCACCAGTGGTTTTAATGTACTGGCTGATTGATGTAGTCTTGTGCAATGGAGCACATCCCACTACTAAACCAGCCACTGTGTCTAGCTGTATAAGACATAATTAGCTCAGACACACCAACACACACACACACCACAATGCATGGTACTAGGTGCCAGGTTTGCGGATTTTCTGGTCATGTCCTCAGCTTCACCTTGCCTTTTATTGTCAGGTCAGAGGTGATTTTCAGAGGATAGCCTGTCTCTTTTAAGGATATTCTATATTGTTGGGAGAAATGCTTTCTGTATGTGAGAAATGTTGACATGCTCTTCACAGTCTAACGATCTTTATTTGATTTCCCAGAAGGAGACTTTTCAGATAAAGAACTACTAAATGTGGTAGATGACCCCAATTACAAACCGGACAAAGGGACAGGTAAAATATTTTTTTTTTCAGCAGCCTTGATTTTAGAGAAAAAAAAACAGGTCTATTGTATCTGAACTGCCTTTATTATACTAATGTTCATAAAAGAAAAAAATGTAAAAATCTAAATAAATGAGCCAAAATTAAATTACAGCATGTCCTTCAAAGTTTATAAATGACTAAACTTTGGGTGTAAATATAAAAATTTGGTATTCAGCCTGAGTTTTAGTAATTTGCCATGCATTAGTAAACATAGTGTCAGGTCTGTGTCAAATTCAGCACAGGACACAACATTCCAGATTCAGTAACTGCATACATACATGGCAGAGGACTGAGAAGTCAATCTCCACATTCAAGTTCGCCCACTTTTTAATTAAAGATGTACTTAGAAACCATGGACTTGGGAGTGTGACTAATATAAACAGTCACTGCAGAAAATTAGCTGCTTTGGGACAGTGTCCATTGTTATGCACTACATAAATAAAATTAAATCGAAACATACACACACACTATTTTAGCAGTTTTCCTCACAAAGTTTTTTTCAGTGCACTCCAAGCATTTGATTACTGCGTATTTGTTGCTTTTATTTTGACCTTTGCTCATTTTTCGTGGCCTTTTTTTTTTTTTTTTTTTTTTTTTTTTGGGATCTTGCTGTTTGCTGATCACCTGAACTGTGTTTGTTTGTTAACCATGAGTTTGCCTACTGATTTGGAACTGATTGCCTGTTTTGTTTTGTTTTTGTTTTTTAAGAGAACTGCAGTTGCATTTCTTACCCGTGCTTGTGACACATAATATTTAAGGTGTTCGTGCATATTTTTAAGGTCTTAATTTTGCACACTTTTATTTATTTATATTTATTTGTGATCAGCACAATTTATACATTATTCATTTTACTAAAGTAAAAATTTCTGAGCATTTTGCTGGTCACTACATGGTACTTAATTACCAAAATGTGTGTTTTCTAGGGAAGAAAAAAGCTAGTTCTGGTGGGTCAGGTGGTTCTGGTGGGTCTGGAGGTTCAGGAAACATTGTGGACCCTTCTGGTGGCGACGATTACGGTAAGCAATTATACAATAGACTTATTGCATCAGAGTGTTTGCTTGAAATCAGTAAACCTTCCTAGTTTTATTAGAAAATATCTCAAGCCATATCAGTCCACAAGCCACCGATCATAAAAATCTCTGAATCCTTTTCCCTGCCTGTTGTTCACCTCATTTAGACACCATGGCAGAGACTGGAACCATCGCTGGTATTGTAAGTGCTGTTGCCATGGCGCTGGTTGGTGCGGTCAGCAGTTATATCTCTTACCAGAAGAAGAAGTTCTGCTTCAGCATACAGCGTAAGAACAAACAGCTAGCACTTTATTGTCATATGGGGTGTTTGTCCTGGCTCTCGTCCCATGTACCTCACTGTCTCTGTCTTCTTTCACAGAGAGTCTGAACGCTGATATGGTTAAAGCCGAAAATCCAGAAGTCGTCGTGGCTCAGGAGCCTCAAGGTAGAGCTTGGGTCTCTTTCTTGTTTCTCCACTGTTCTAAAGATGGTCTTTATGTAAAGTTGTGTGTAAATGTTTTCTCCTGACACACACTACTAAAAATCCCACCAGATTTATAAAAGATTCATTTAATTTATACTCATATGAAAGTGATCAATGTCTTAGAGGCAGGACAAAATGTTATTTCACTCTCTTTACCAAGAAAAATACATTATTTGGTGTAAAAGCACATGAAAAGAGAAAATCTAGAGACAAATATCAGGAAATGGTAATAAGGTATAAAGTTAAGGTAAGAAAAGGATTTATTTTTTACTTTACATGAAAATGGAGGGGAAAAAATGAGATCTACACTACACCTGGGTGATCATCACACAAGAAAACTACTATTTTAAATTATCGTAGCCTTCTGAGACTCCACTGTCCTCATTTGAGGACATCAAATTTTCTCTCTACGACTAAAGTGCCAGAAAAAATGGTACTATGCAAAATACATAGGCTGGTGGTGATTCCATAATGCTGTGGGGTTTGTATAGTTGGCCATGGGACCTTGTTTAATGTGCACACAATAAACACACTTTAATGTGATTTAGTGTTCAATCTGGAAGCTCAGACAAATATACTTAGATTGCATTAGAGTGGTACTAATGACTAGTATACTCAGTATAAATTAAGTGTAACTTAATGTAAGTTTCAGCAGACTTAATATACAAATTAGTGGTTTTAAAATAACAGTTTAGGTGCACACTTTCCCCCCCAAGGGCATCAGTTTGCTGGTCCAAGCATGAATAATCTAAATAATCTAAATGGTACATACCGTATCAGTTACTTATCTCTTTTTGAAATGAGCCAGTAGCAAGAAATACAACACTGATAAAACAGAGCCATGCACAGGAATGGCTCAAGATGGTTTAGTCACTCGAATTAGTTTACATCTCTCAAATGTTGCACAGCATTAAAAATTAATTGTCCAGAATTCTGTCTTAAACCCAGCATTTACTAATCACCCAGTGATTAGGAGTCATTACACAAAACAGCCATCATGAGCGGTTCATTTGTCTTCATTTATGGATTTGTGTTGGTATTTTTCTTAAATTATTTATATATAATGACTGATACATGCAGATTTAATAAAATATTTTGTGTGCTATTAAAATAAGTGTGATTTAAATTTGACAGTGAAATTCGTATAACTAGATCACAGTCCTGCAGCCTGTGCCAATTACACAACCTGAAGCTGATCAGGTTCGAGGTTCACTTTAGTGAGTAAATTTGCATAAATTTATACAGAACCTCAGAAGGTCTTGTAAGATATATATTTTTTCTACACTAACAGGATTTTCATTCATACCAGATTTGTAACTGTTCTCATAATTTATGATATAATTGTATTAAAATCCAGCTTGATTAATGAGGCTGTTTGGTTGGTTCAGGTCTGTATTACATTTGAGTGTTTGTACTTGACAATAACAAATTGTTTAAATACAAGAAAAAAAAAAACTACTAAACATTAAATTTCACAAAAACATACTAAATCAAGTCTAATAATCTGTCCATATGAAAATCAGGGCTCCTGTGGGTCCTTAAAAAGTCTTAAAATAACTGAATTTAAATCCGGATAATTAAGGACTATTTAATTTTACTTTAACTCTAGTGTGCCCTTCTATTACTGTTTACTTACTTACCTAGTTCATATTCCGTGGACGACAGTCAAATGACATTTCACTGCATGTTGTACCGTGTATGACTATGCATGTGACAAATAAAACTTTGAATCTTTGAATCTAAGGTCTTAAATTATCTTAAATTTACAGTAAATGTGCTGTAGGTATTACATTTTTAGACAGTGCGTTTAATGCTGATGTGAAAGCACAGTGGCTCACTGTAAAAAATATCTAATAATA
>JAOVVF010000042.1:11420665-11436599 GCA_028565595.1 Duopalatinus emarginatus | reverse complement strand
GTACAAAAACAGTGTAGTAAATGAGAGTCTCTGTGATTAATAGCAGCAAATGGATGGAAGAGGCTGTGTTTAAGCTGGGGTTAGAATGTGTTTAGGTTGTGTTTAGGTGCCGGCTTAAATCAGTGTAACTGTTGGAGGTTGTAGTTAATTTTGTTTATATATGCAAATATGCTGATTTGTGATTTTATGGGTTGTTGTTCAGATGGTTGGGCAAATCTAGTTAACTAACAGCTGGGCTGACACTTGTTGCCATAGCAACAGTAATCATTCCCATAAGGGCTATTGGACTGTAAGTAGAGATGCAGAATCTAGCTATGTTGTAAATACAGATTAGATATATTGTATTTTAGCACACGGTATGATTTTACCAGTTAGTACACGTATAGAAAATAATAACACGCATACAGATACAAAATCACTGTGTGTGTGTGTGTGTGTGTATGTATATATAAGCAAGAAATCATTAAATTAACAAAAAATAACAAAAAAATAATTCCCATTATCACAATTAAGTTGTCAGGGGGTTTAATGGATGTTCTCGTTCTCTCTCTCTCTCTCTCTCTCTCTCTCTCTCTCTCTCTTTTGAATTGAACCTTTTCCTTTTTTACCCCCCATATGTGCAGAAAGGTACAAAAGAGCTGAATCTGAAATTTAGTTTTTTTTACAATGGAGACTGTTTTAAGTCTTCTTATTTATTATGCTGTATGGTTCCTACATGCAGTTCAGTGTGTTGATTAACATAAACACAACGTAACACAACTTCTGTATGTTGCTCTGTTCTGCATCACAATGGAACAAAATTAAAAAGATTGTTGATAACAAGTGGGAAACGTTAAGTTTTGCTATCCAGTGTAGGAGACAATGAAGTGAGTATTTTCTGACAAAGACTTTTTCTGGTCTTAAATAATATTTATTGTAGTCTTAAAAAGGTCATAAAAAGCATTAAATGTGACTTGCAAAATGGTGCAAGAAGCCTGGAAATGTTATGGAGGAGGATGAACAAAAACACAGAATGTGCTAATAGCTTGTTTTAATGCAGAACAAGAACAAATCACAACACAATAAATTAAATACATGGGTATTATGTGTAATCTCAAAGTAGACACACGGACACGAAGGCGTCTCGACGTCTTATGTTTGTCATTCACTGAAGTGGCTGAAAAACTGGTACAGATAAGCTATGCAAAATACACAGCAACACCACATTTGCTTGTCATTGGTTGCATCGACCAGTGTTTATATAAAGCAGTAGACTTCTGTGGAAGTTTCTTAAGCAGTTTCCACTGTGAGAGTGGGTCGCATCATTTCTGGCTGACTCAGATCCCCCGCACAGGGCAAGACATGACTGAAGTGCCCTTGGTAAGACACCCAACTTCCCAACTGCTCCCTGGGTGCTGTGGTTTGGGGCTGTCTCCCGCTCCGGGCAAGTGTTTACCGCCCCCTAGTGTTCACTGGTGTGTGTGTTTCACTGCATGGATGGGTTAAATGTGGAGCTCACATTCGTCTGTGTGCAAACACAGCAGGCAAATAGTTTGCCACTTCCCTCCAACATATGGGGGTATCTTCCAGTTTTTGGGCACTTTAGTGTACGTCAGTAATGTCGAATATTTGTTATATGTGTTAAAGCAGCTCATAATAATAAAACTGTCTTTATTTCACAGTTCAGCAGACTCTCCTCCAGCCCCCCAACGCTGAGCCGCCCACAGAAGACAATGCGGTGTAACCTGCGATGCGTCTCCTGGTCCGAGGAGGGAGCAGTGCTCGGTGCATGCACGCTCTCAGTGGGAGAAAAACGTCTGCTTTGTTACGAAGTCAAACTCTCTGTGAATATTTATTTAACTGTTTGCCTTCATTCTCACTAATACGACTGTTTACAGTATTATTCTTATGAAGTTGGAAATCGTGCACAAGTTCAGTGTGTTGCTAATTGAAAGTATAATCTCCAAGACAAGTATTCATGCATTAGTGCTGCTCCGGCGTTTCATTCTCATCACACTTCTGTGTGAACACATCACTGTGTAACCACTGTATATCATTAACCCGCAGTCTGTGATCGGTTAATCCACATCATGTTCAAATATGTACTAGAGGAAAAGCTGTAGAGCAGGGAAGCCTGTCTGTGGCCCTGGACAATTACAGTCCAGGATCAGTTGTCAGAATCGCACCTGATTTAACTCCTCGGGTCATTAGACAAGAGTGTTAGATGAGAGAAATCATCACTGTGCTTGAATCCAGGAATTCAGGACCAGAGTCAGGCTTCCCTGATTTATAAACTAATTGTTATTGATGGTCACCTTACAGTAATTACTAGTTGCTAAAGATTTATAATCCTTTTACTACAAGCACCATTTTCATATTTAGAAAAAAATACAATGATTTATACATTTGTGCCCTGCTTTTTGTCAGAGCCATGCAAATTAATTGTTGTGTGTATATAGGCAGGATTTGTGTGGTGGAATTGAAGAGGACTTGAAGAAGCTTGCTCATAGTTTAATTAGCTTTTTAAAACTGACTGACAGATCGGAAGGGAGCTTATTTGAATCGCAAGGCGATTGTGTTGAAAGCTTGTTGATCAATTTTTGCTAACTTGCTCTGTTTTGCGTGTGTGTGTGTGTGTGTTTACCGGTTAAATTGTGTTAGCAGATTTTCATAGACGTGCTTACTGTAATGATGACTCCCGAGTGAGTAAACTTGTTTGGAATATGTAGAAACTACTAAAAGTCTTACATGTGAGCACAGACGTGTTCTGTTTTTTTTTCCTTAATAGGGAATTTGCTGTTTTGGAATTTTGTAAAGATATTGTGCTTGTAAAATGTGCTTGTTATTCATGTTTGAATTCAGATATTTGTATGGGTGTATCTTTATATACACTTGTAGCATCATAGCTACAGTACAATAGCTTTTGTTAGCAGTTATATTAATCGTCATATTAAGTGTTCTGGCTTAGAGTTTTGTCTTTTTGGTCTACCTACATCCTATTATCCCTTTTTCCAGTTTTGCCGTGTTGGCTGTGTTCCAATTGGGGTGTGTTTGGTAACTTCCTCCCTTCACTGAAACATTGTGTTTGAGAAGGTCTTACTAGTTGCACTGTGTTTTCTGCAGCTTTGGATTTAGCTCTAGGGCCCAGAGTTTTTTGGAGCGAGGAAGAGGAAGCAATAAAAGATGTGGAACACAGCCCCACTTTCCTTTCTGAGCTTCCCCAGCTTTTTCCTATCACCTGTCACCTTCTCGCCAAGCTCAGTCCTTGCGCACCTTCGCTATCTTTATAGCTACTCGCTGCTGGTGCTTTACTTCTTTGGCCTTATCCTGCTACGCGGCCGCACTATCGGAAAGAAGAGTTCAGTGAGCTGACTGTATCAGCTTCAGTTGAATGTGTATGTGGTTGAACTCTTGGTAGGACAGTCCAGTGTATTACAGAAGAACACAGACAGAACGTCCACTCATACACAACACATCAACAACGTCGCGTCCTATCGAGAGTTCCAGTCGATGTTTCTAATCCAAACGAATGTAAATTTTTTTTACTCTGCTGCAATTTTCTTGAACACTTTGAAGTAGCATGGTGTTACTTTTGGCAAAAATGTAAAAAAACAAAAAAACAAAACAAAACGCCAAAGACAAGGCAGTGATGAAGTGATCCTCTTTCACGTGTTTTTTGCCTCAATTCTGGCGACTGTTCAGACTTGGTTTGTAGCATATTTAAAAAAATTCACAAATGCCTTGAAAACCGTACGTTTTCAACAATTGAAAAGCTGTGTGCTCTTTATAATTGACTGTTCAACTCCCCCCTGACTTTAAGGATGCACTGAGATCAGTGAGGCTGTATCTGTGAATGGAGTCATTGAAAAAGCCTTCAGTTGGAGGTTGCATTTAGTTTCTAAGGAATTCTGGGCTCTTGGTGTCTTTTTGGATAGGAACTGCAAAATGTTTTTCTATAAAGGTGAAAACAGATGCATGCTTAGATCCTGTAGCTGTAGACAGTTTTTCTTGCTTACTGCATTGACATGAAGTTTAGACGGATTCTGTACGGAAAGAATTTTCTGAAGTGTTTGGGTATTGCACTGCCAGTGAAGTGACGTTTACCACCACCACCACCACAGATCAGATTGAACTCTTATACAGTAGGACTGAATGGTCTCACCAGTGCCTGTTCACTTCATTGCTGAGACACAGACTAGCCATTGTGTGAAGGCAAGAAGCTGTTTAAGATCTACTGACAATCTTCATTGCATGAACAGTCAATTTTCTACTTGTATTAGGCACAAAATATAGATCTGTTTTAAATATCAACTCTCACTGGCAATACATGATAGAAAGAGATTAACATGAAGAAAAAAAAAATGAACAATAAAAAGACTGAAAGAGAGAATTTGACTTGGATTGTTTATTTTTTTATTATTTTTTTTTAACTGGAATGTCAGAAGCTTTGTCAACATGGCCACAAATCTGAACAAGTCAGGTAAATTGTCAAGTATTTTCCCATAAACCTCCATAGTGGACAGATGTGCTCACTGATCACTTGAATATGAACATCGGTAGATCTTACGACTTCTTCAAGAAATTATCCAAATCAGCCCAATCACATCACTGCAGCACAACTCATAATGGCAAGACCAGGTCAAGAGTCACCGAACATTAGAATAGGACATCATTTCAAATTTATCCATCACAACTCTTGTGTGCCTTCAGAAAATGTTTCCTAATACCTAAATTTTTAAAAAAATCTAAATTCGTTTTCAGCTCTGTAGTACATATGTTTTGGAATTCTTATAAGATTTATGTTTGGAAAGGGATTCAAGCAGTGATTTTACACCACGATACGATTAATGTTACTATTGCTCATGCACTAAATATTCTTAGGTACTTGGCTAATCGATATTGCTGCTACAGGCTAAACCTGAGGCACCTTTGCTTAGTAAGTACACAAGTAAAGTTCCTACCTCTGGAAAAACTACCATATAATCTGCATCAAATCTGAAGGATCTGGCCACCTCTATGGTCCTATCTGAATGAGGATATATAAATCTCTTAAATGTGTGTTTGTCAATGTTGGTATATTAGCCTTTTTCTATTCCTCATGTAGCTTGCCTTCATTCCTTCTTCCATACATTCCATACATCTCTCTATGGCAGAAGACCTGGTGTATAATGATTGTTATTTTTCCCGTATGCAACCTTGTAAAAACCACAATTTAAAAAGCGTTACAATAGAGAAAATGTACTCCAGTGACTGCTGCATGGTTGTTGATGCCCTGTGGATTTCACACACAGAGCCTCTACACAGAAAAATCAGTGGCAGTCCTTTGGTTGAAAACACCAGCTCTATGTTCATAAAAGAGAGTAGAAATGAAGAGCCAGACTTGGTCGAGATAATAGAAAGGACAGAGTAACCACAAGTGTACAAACATGGTGAGCAGAAAAGCATCTCAGTATGCTCAGCATGCTAAAGGTTAAGAACAGAAGAACAGAAATCTGAGGCTTCAGCATGTTTACTGAATCAGGACAACTGAGGACAGGAAAACCTCTTGTATTGTGCTGCTGTTATAGGATTGGCTGATTGGACTATTGCATGAATAAAACAGATATACAGACATTCCTATTAAAATGACATACAAACAATGTTCATTCTTCATTACATTGAAGGTTACATGAATGAAACACCAGTGGACCTCCACAAATATTTACAAAGCAGTATGTACAGAAGCAAAACAGAGACAATGATTCAATTCATCAAATTTAAACACTGATGGATTCGTGAATGAAGGACCTACACCAATCAGCCATAACATTAGTACCACTTGCGTAAACACTGCAGACCTGTTGAGGCTCCACAAGACCTCTAAAAGGTGTGCTGTGGTATCTGTGGCACCAAGATGTTAGCACCAGACTCTTCTGTGGATTTGCTGTTGGATTGGACCAGATGGCTCAGCCATCACTCACCACACACACACACATCGCTGAGCCTTAGGCATCTAAGACCCTGTCAGTGGTCCTTCCTTGGACCACTTTTACCAAGGTACTACCTACTGTATATCAGAAACACCCTTTGGAGATGCTCTGTCCCAGTCATCACAATTTGGTCCTTGTCACTTAGGCATTTGGATCCTTACGCTTGCCCATTTTCCCCTGTCTCCACCACATGAAATTTGAGAACTGACTGTTCACTTGCAGCCTGATATTAACCCACCTCTTGACATGTCCTACTTAAATAAGATAACCAATGTTCTTTACTTCAGCTGTCAGTGGGTGTGTGGTTGTAATGTTATGGCTGATCTGTGTATATTTAGCTGTTTTTTCAGTGCTCGTTATCTCAGATATTTGAAAACAATGTTAGGTTTCTCACAGCAGGAGCTTAAGCTTGAAATAAAATGAAATGGTATTTAATCAATCAGAGCACAGTCTCTGATTCAAGGTTTGAGTATGTGTCTGCATAGTCCTGTGCAGGTATCAGTGACTTTTTCAGTGAATCACGCTGGTCAAATCTGAGCATCAGAACGAACAACCGCAATACAAGAACTTTGAATTTCAAATCGCGGAGACGTGATTTTCCAGTAACAGAAATGACTGTGTTATGAATTCACTGGTGAATTCAATGGATTTTAACAATGGATCCTGGGCTCAAATCCTAGCAGTGCCGTACCTCACGCTCATCGGTCACGCATTTTTTTCCCCTCTGGGATTACTAAAGTGATCTATCTATCAAATCTCATCGTCTCTGTCTTGCTCCTCTATCAGTGATGACACTTTTCATTACCAGTTATTTATTCGAACACCAGTGAAAAGTCCATGAGGCAGGAACGGCCTTGTACTGAGCCGTTACAACTCAACATTCACACCTTCATTTTAAAACATTACCGACTGTATTATTTATTCAGGGCTTCCTTATATTAGCGAGGTGAAGGACAGATGTATGAGAAGGTAATACTGAAAAAACGAATCAAGCTTCAGTGTGATCAAGTGAACATGAAATGTGAAGAAACTCATAAAATACAAAAATAGTAGAATTGTTCACTTTTAAAACGGCATTCGAACGTTACAACATGGAAAAGGAGTTGGCACGGAGGAGTGACAGAGGCTACAGGGATAGATGAATGTGCAAGTAGAAATATATTAATACAATTTCTTCTCATATTTACAAGTCAAATATTAGACACTGCATACTAAGAATTCATGCTCCAAACATGCTGACTGTATCAGTACAAGATACACTGTTCACAGTTCATATAAAAAAAATTATAAAATGCGACACTAGGGTTACTTTTCTACAGTTAAAAAATGCAAACAGGAATGTGTGTGTGTGTGTGTGTGTGTGTGTGTGTGTCTTTTACCCACTTCATTCTGATCCACTCCCTACTTGTGCTTGAGAGTGTATTGCTGAGTAAACGCACAATGTGCTCTTAAATATGTGCTAGGCAAGTACGTGTTTAGACGGCAGTGTGAAGTGGTGTACCACTGTGTGAGGAGGAAGAGGCATGTTCTGAGGATGAGGAGATGGAGCGCGAGGACGTAGCCTCTCTCTGGAGCTCATCCACTTTCTTCTGCAGCTCAGCACGCAGAAATAACAACTCCTTCAAATTCTGATGGACCGGCATCTACGTAACAATTGACAAAGCACAAACATGTCGACTTAGTTTTGGGACAATGATGCTGAAAATAATTACATTCGTTTCATATCCTATTTATGTATCGTTATTAAAAGATGGAAGATTACGACCACATTATATACAGTAAACACAGTGATCAGAGATAACATAAAACACCAAACCACAGAGAGGTAACGCAAATATATTAAACACCACGTTAACAGTCCGCTCTCAAAGTTGATGTGTTGGAAGCACAAAAAAATGAGTGAGTGTGAGAATCTGAGCAACTTTAACCAGGGCAAAATTGTGATGGCTAGATGACTTGGTCAGAGCATCTCCAAAACTGCAGGTCTTGTTGGGCGTTCCTGGTATTCAGTGGTTAGTACCTACCAAAAGTTGTCCAAGAAAGGACAACCAGTGAACCAGCAACAGAGTCATGGGTTCCCAAGGTTCACTGACATGCACAGGGAGTGAAGCCAAGTCCATCTGGTCCAATCCAACAGAAGATCAATCGAAGGATCTGTTTCTAATGCATGATACCAGATATCACAAAACACCTTCAGTGGTCTTCTGAAATCCACGCGTCAACAGATTGAAGCTATTTTGGTGGCTGGTTAGGCAGGCGGTTTTAATGTTATTAAAATATTACATGATACAGCATATAAGATGATGCAACTGTCATCACTAGAGGAAAGGTGGAAAGGTGCAGAAGACAGAAATGTACAAGACAGAAGCAGCTGTGGCTCGAGGTTAATGAACCAGTTTTGCACCCGGATGGTTGCAGGTTCGATTCCGTGTAATGACAGTACATGACTGATGAGCACCTGAGCACAATTTAATGCATTAAATGAACTATTCCTATAATGTGACTGGGTAGTTTGGTCTATATTGGAAGCAGTATTAGTTATCATTTCTCAACAGCATCATCATGTGTGGTTTGCAGTATAATCACCTGTGGTCTCATGCGTGGGTTCCAGCGCACATAGTAACCCACCCAGAGCTCGAGATGTCTCAGACTAGCCAGTGGATAAAGCACCTGGTTTTTATAGTCCACATAGAACGGGTTAGTAAAGTCCTCCAGCTGACTGTTAATGTAGGACCACAGTGATATTGTTTTACTCTGTACTTCCTAAAACAACACACACACACAGTGAGAGAGAAAGAGAGAGCGAGAACACAGTAAGTGATAATGCACTTTCAAGTTCATTTCACTTCAGAACATTAAAACAGCCTCTCCATTCATAAAAAAGTGGAGCGTACCTTTTCCATTCTCTCCTGCTCACTGTTATAGAGGAACGTACCAAACAGACAGCTGTAGAGGTGATCCAGGATGGTAATGAGAAAAAGCTCGTTGAACTCAAAAGCAGAAGGAAACTGTAAAAGAAGACAGATACTTATTATGTTTGAAATAAATGAATGAATGTGAACTATTTTGCCTTACTGTGTTTGCACACAGAAGGAATGTGACCTCCGCATTTAACCCATCCGTGCAGTGAAACACACACCAGTGAACACTAGGGGGCAGTGAACACACTTGCCCGGAGCGGGGGGGAGCCCCAAACCACGGCACCCGAGGAGCAGTTAGGGGAGTTAGGTCCCTTGCTCAGGGGCACCTCAGTCGTGTCTTGCCCTGGGTGAGGATCAAACCTGCGACCTTCCAGTCACGAGACCGGTTCCCTAACCACTAGGCCATGGCTGCCCCTTGTTTGAGCAAGTCTGAAGAGATCATCACAGTCTGCTTTCTCAACACTGAATTGATTTACTTTATTTCATTGCACGGTTTAATTATATTTAATTTTATACATCTGGAAGGAAAAGTAACTCTTACTTTATCATCATCATCTCTTACATCTATTACATTCACACAAAACATACAAACCTTTCTTTTTTTTTTCACCCTCACTCTTGAAGTTTATAAGACTTATCGTGTTACTTAATGACACTGGAGACTCCTTCCATAAATGTTAAATAGACTTTTAATCATTGATCTAGTTACGATTTATACAGGTTTATTCTTGATTATAATATGTTCACGATTAGTCTGTGTGTGTGTGTGCGTGTCATACAGGTCTCTGTGAATGAGCTGTTACTATAGAAACAAGAATGACATCATTATAAACCTGTAATTTCTCTTGCAGCTAAAAAAATTATGCCAGAGACATGCTATAATAGAAAATTAACTAAGTGCCTTCTTAAAAAATCAGACAAGAGAACTGATCAGTGCTATGGTATAAAGAAGCGGTTTCTCATCTGGTTTTGTTTGAGGATCTACATTTCATGTTGGACATCAATGAAACACTACAACAAAATTGTTTATCATAAGAAAGTACACAAAAAATACAATTAATTTTACATAATAATTGTTATTAATATGACTAATAATAATTATCCATTGCATAACCCTAATAAAGTTAAATAATAACTATATACCACTATACCACTGTTCAGCAGTCTGCAATCTACATAACAGGCCTGCGAGCCACCAGTTACTAAACACAAAGCATCAATAACTGACCTGTCTCATCATCTGCCACACACAGTCAATGAACTGCACAAAGAGAGGAGACCGTTCTGAGTTGGCATGATTCTCATCTCCATGACCAACACGCTGTGAAACACAGACACACAGAAAGATGGCGTTAAATATACATGCATTCACACGCCCACGCACAAGCACTTCCTCATTGCTTATACACACCGAGGCGAACTTGTGTCCGAAGCTGATCCACTCCTTCTCGATCAGAACCTGGAAGCCCCTGAGTGTGCGGTAGTGCGAGTCCAGCATCAGCATGGCCAGACAGGTGAGCTGAGCCGTGCGGTCCCAGCCGTCACTACAGTGCACCACCACTGAGCTCTTACTGCATTCAACCTTATCTGCAATACGTACTGCACCTGCTAATAATAGCTACACACACACACACACACACACACACACACACACACACACACACACACACACACACACAGAGACACAGGGTCAGGTCAAACATCCATCAATCCACTGACAGAGTGAAGTTCTGCTTTAACCTTTGCCAGGATCATAACACACAAAGGTTCATTATCCCAAAATCAAAAAGGGTTCATTCATAGAATGTAGATAATAATAATATTACATATTTTATTAAACTTATACTTAATATTAAAATTATTCTGAATGCGCTACGTTTTACACATTCACACCTCCTACATAATTAAAACAGCTTCTACAAGGCTCATTTCCTATAAAGTTCATACACGTGTGTTTACCCTGATATACTCCAGCCAGTGTGTTGCATCAACAGAAGAGTGCCAGTGAAGTTCGTCTATGGTGGGGTAGACCACTTCCTTCAGCTTGCGCAGAGACTCCCGCATCACATGGATGTTGGGGATCTCCAGGAAATTCAGCTCGGCATTAGGATAGAAACTTTCGCTCTCATAGCCACCATCTTTAGCCTGGAGGGGAAAAGAAATTATTCTGGAATAAACACAACACTCAAACAGGTCACATTATTATTTATTAAATCTATACATCTGTATATCTATGTCCATAAACATGTTTGTCATTTTTACACAGTGAAATCATAAGTTTAGACAGACAGAAGCTCTGGTTATCCCTTTCTCGACCTTATTAGTGTCAGCGACACTGCTCTGTCTTGCGTCGAATATAGTCAGCTTGTGTGACTGTGCGTTGGCGTCCATGATGGTCTGCAGGTAGCGCTCGTCCTCTTTGCAGCGGCGGTCTGAAGGGCCCACCAGTGGCTGACTACAGCGCACAATCGTCGCCTGACTCTCAGGATGGAGCCAAGAGAGGACCTGAAAGAGATCAGGCAGCAAAACTCTGTACATCAGAAATGAGATGTGACACAGGCAGCAGGGTAGTGTAAGGATTAACAGTATACGCTTGCATGCTGGGGATTAATAGTGTGATAAATAGCCCTGATCTCTTAGAGAAGCAAGGCCAGGTGACACAGACAGGATAGGGTTAAAGTAACTGGTAGGGTTAAACTATGTCATTAATGCATGTACCAGCATTAACAGCAAAAAAAAAAAATGTAATTATTAGTAACTCAGACACTAAACAACAAACACACACACACACTGACCGGTATGCGATGCTTGGCCCGGAAAGCGGCCACTCTTTTGAGCTCATCATCTTTGATACTAGTTGGGATGACCAGGAGAGCAGGATATGTGTCACACACTTCATAGTTACTATTTACTTTACTGATAGTCCAACTTTCATTGGGCAGACCCTGCGCAAGAGACAAAAACCAAAAAACAATCAAATATACATCACTGAGTCAAACGGTTTTAAACACAGATCTTATTCTTTTATTACTGCCATAATAACAGAAAACCATTAAATAAATACTACATACCACAAAATACCCAAATTGATGTATTTAACGAGTTATTCATAGCTCACTCCCAGATTCCAGTTGATGTTTCTTTATTAATTAACACATGCACATGTTTCACATCTCAACATTACTGAACACATCTGAGAGGCAACATACTGCTGAACACAGAAATCCTACACCTCAGAGTACAACAGAAATGTCGACCATACTGCAGAAAGTATAGTGTTCATTGCCTCCAGAATATTTCCACAAGCTTGTGTAGTCACCAGTACACTACTTGCTACGGCCCCCAATGGGGACCCATTGGGGACCTACCTAGTATTGTACTAGTGTACCAGTTTTTACTTCAGTGTACTGTATGTTGTGTGCTACAAGTACCTGATTAAAGTGATGCAGATCTAGACTTCAAAACTGTTCACTTTTTCTTACTTTAGTAAGTTAGTTACTGTAGTATTTAACGTCCTGCAACATATTTTGTTGAAGTTTCACAGAAAATGTAAACACAGGGTAATAACATGTCTCACCATTCTCTTGTATTCTGCTACTGGGTCATAAACCTTCCATCCATCTAACGGATACTTTTCCTTGTATTGGAATGCAAACAGGGACTAAAAAGAAAAAGATGTGAAATTTACTACTGACAACTCTCCAACTTATATTATAACAAGGACCAAAAACTCTTTATATATTAAATCGGACACTCAGACTAACCAGATCATTGGACAGTGGGAAGGCGTACTTGGTAAGTGCCTCTACAATTTCCACTTCACTCTGTTCCTCCTTCTTATAGGCAAACCTAGGACTCCTCATGTCCTGACAAAGAAAATACAGAAAGGTTGAGCTCAAATCCATCAAAGAGAAAAAAAAACATATGTGTATATATGATTTGCAAAGTATTTTAGGCAGGATGTTCGTGTGGTCGAATCACTCCCCCGTCACTGGTTCACTGGCTGTCCTTCCTTGAACCACTTCTGCACACTGGGAACTGCTGACCTGACCTCCTGATTTAAAGATGTTCAGCCCAGTCGTCTAGCCATCCCAATTAGACGCCAGTCAAAGTCACCCAAAACCTTACACTTGCCCATTTTTCCTGCTTTCAACACATCAACTTTGAGAACTGACTACTAACTTGATGCCTGTTATTCACTTCACCTGTCAGTGGTTTTGTGGTATTAACGTTCTGGCTGATGGATATACAGTAATACATGTTACAACCCCTTAAAGACATTGTGATCATTTACCTTGCAGACGATCTCCATACCCTGTGTGTTCTCCCCATGACTCTGAACACTGAAGGTCTCCAATCGGCTTATCACGCCCAAATTCACATTCAGCACAAAAGGATGATCCTAAAAATAGTACATTATTACAAGCTGATTCAATAAAGAGCCAGTAATGATTTTGCTAATTAGTGTAACTGGCACAGATGACCATGCATTAAGACCATCGCTTACCCTCTCAAGACTGATGAAGTAAAGCTTGTAGTCGGTGATGGTGAGCTTGCCCGTCACAGCTCCAGTGAAGGGACAGATATACATCACATCTTTAGCTACAGATAAAGAACAGTCAGAGAGAGATTCCTGGGTGTTAGAGCAGAAGCAGCTCATGAGAAATGTCATGTGGTGTAGTGTGAACAGTTCAGGAAAACACTCACCAGTTATTTTGATGTTCTCCCCAGGGACTAGAGGAACTTCGTCTGTGGGAACTGGTCTCTGCATGTCTTTAAATGCTTGCTGCACAAAAATATACATAGAGCTGTCAGAACTACGGTACTGGGGAACATATGATGTTAGGCACATATAGAAAATGTTGTAAAGATATCTTCAACAATAATGAAAGAAATGAAATGAAGTAAACAGTAATAAACTAAAGACTACCCTTAGGTGTGACGACCTTTTACTTTTTTTTTTTTAAATAGGAGTCCCAGGGACAGTTTATGCAGTTTAATAAGGAAATTAGATAGTTAGTTTTACTATTGGTTAGTTTTTTTTTTGTTTGTTTTATTTACTAGGTTGCTTTCTTTACAGAAATACAAAATTTCTATGTAACATTATTTTTTGGTAATGCTTGGAAATCTAAAATGTAGGCTATATATGACTCAATATTGCAGAATTTATAAAATAAATGTCTATAACAAAATTTGCACACACAAAAAAAAAAAAAAAATTGGGTACCTTGACTTTTGCACAGTAGTGTAAGTATAAAGTAATCACTCCCTTTAGCACATAATACAAAAAAACATAAAAATAATTATTTAAACTGACATAAGACAAACAAAACAAAGACATGAGGAAAATCTGTAATAGCTTTTTAAATATCGGTCTTGTATCCATATAATTTGCTGTACAATGTTTATATAATGCTTGAAAAAACTGTAAGCCCTAGTTTAAGCATGGTGATGCTCATCTTATACCATCACCTCTTAGAAATCTGTATTTATGTAGTTCAGGACTGAACAATCCCAATTCGTTCTGCTCGCACCAGTGCTAACAGTTTACCCATTCTGTATCCTTTAGAAAGTACAATTTAGAAAATAACACTAAGCATTGTGCATTGTGCATATACAATGCAATAACAAACTGGATAACTCCTTACATAATTGTAGCTCTTTTGTTATATTAATTTTATGGTCATGTATTTTCTTAAATTTGTCTGTATGTTTAGTACGACACTTAAACCTGGTATCATATTTTTAATACTCAACTCTATTTTCCCTGGGACATTCTTTAAAAATTTTATAGTGTCCAAGTTTGCTTTGTATTTCTGTATAATGCTCTAAAAGCACATACTAAATACATGGTAATCTCTGTGAATGCTTTTGCTATTTTGGAGTGAAAGAGTCTGAAGAATGACTGTACACAAAGGCAGGACTGCAGCACTGCATGATTCGTAGCAAGCAAAATGTGAGCTGTTTATTGATGCAAATAACAGTAATAATGTCAGTCAGCATGCAGCAGAAATAGATGAGTAAATATCTGGTAAGTGACAGGAGAAGCTGCTGTGTGAAGGGAAAACAGAGAAAGAGAGGATGATTAGGGGTTAAAGAGAGACTTGCCAGAGCATGAGGAGGCAGCTCAGTGTCACTGTCACCCTCGTGGCCATGTTCCTCTCTAGAGTCCTGAGACGGAACAGATGGCCAAGCAGCAAAGAGACAAAAGTGTAAGAGGAAAATAGAGCAAGAAAAAGAACAGAGAAGTGAAATAAGTTAACATTATGAAGAAGCGTCTAAATCGAGAGAAGCTGATAAAGGAAGAATGAAACAGCGTAAACAGAGACACGTTTAGGTCTAAAAGTCAAACCTCCAGACAGAGATAGGAAGTGTGATATGAGGAAGAAAACAAGTACACATACCCCTCTCAATGATACAAGCATTATATCTATTCTACAAAGGCTATTCAGTAATTTACCACCAATGTTAAAGCATAGCACCTTGCATCATGTGGGACTGAAATAAGACGTCCTTTATCACCTACATGAAGCTTCGAAAGCAGACACTACAATCATATTCACTGTATCCCTAATACAACACAAATATAGAGGATTTTGTCCCCGTGATATATTCATTATCCTTCTGATCCATTTACTAAACACTGGGGTGCTGAAAAAAAAAAATTCGATTCTTTAAAGCATGGGTGTCAAACTCTGACCCACGGACCAAATTTGTCCCGCAGTGTAATTATATTTGGCCCGTGAGGCAATATCAAATTACTATTGGAGCTGGCCCGCCAGTATTATACAGCAGCGGCGCCGCTGTAACAGCGCATTTATCGCTTATACTACAAATCCCATAATGCCCTCCTGTTGTGTTGGCGCTGATGACATCATTAGCGTGTTCCCGTTTGGTGGATACGCCCGCTGTTGCAAGCCGGGCGAGTCGTCCACCCGGGGTTTTTCTGCGCCTTTCATTACGCGCCCAACTCAGTAGCGCTCCGTGCTTCGGCAGGAACGCCCCCGCTCATCCAAGAAAAGATGCCAGGTATCTGGCTTGGGCACATCAGATTAGATCAGTGTG
>JAOVVF010000042.1:11404334-11415374 GCA_028565595.1 Duopalatinus emarginatus | reverse complement strand
AGAGAAAGAGAGAGAGAGAGAGAGAGAGAGAGAGAGAGAGAGAGAGTTGTCTCATTTCAAAACAGGCTTGTGATGGACAGCGGCTGCAATGGTCTCTTTATTACTGTGATAAATCTCTGGCCAATAACCACCGTAAAAGCTCATTGATTAAATCCCATATAAACATTTATTATTTTTTTGTGTAGAATCAGGACCTATAATCTGAAATGTTAAGGGGGGGGGGACATATTTATGCATGATGCTGCAAAAAAACCCAGAACAATAGTGACAGCATAAATTTGACCATTGTTCGTGTTTGTGTTTCTTACAAGGTTTTCACGGACACTCTCGCAGTTGTAGAAGAAGGTGCCAAAGCGACAGCTGTACAAGTGATCCAGGATCGTGATGAGAAGATGCTCGTTGAACTCAAAGGCTGTTGGGAACTGAGGAGAGGAACAGAAAAGTCAAATCTCTGTCAATAGCAAATATATCATCCATCATGATACTCGATCATAATCATGCATAAATAACTTTAACAGATTTCAATAATAAAATTATTTGACTCTGAATAGACATTTATTATTAAAAACTACTTTATTGTCCAACCGGCTACCAGGCGTTACTTTCACTGACATTACAGAATAATGTACAGTGGCTTTAACAACAGCTGCATTAATTGCACAAAATTTCTCTTACCCTACCCTACCAACCTGGTGTCATTTAGGGCTCTGAGCTACTGATCATAAGATTCAGACGCGATACTGCCAAGATGCCACTGCTGCTGCTTATAAAAACCTTAAATCTGTATCTGCACAGCTCGATTGTATGTCACTTTGGATAAAGATGTCAGTCTGTTAGGACAATGTAAATGCACAGCAATACTGCCTATTCAAAGTCTGTAGTACTGACAGTAAAGGCAGACTACATCACCTCTAGATCACCTCGCATAACCAGTTAAAAGTGGCTTGTATGATAAAGGAAACATTCCCGACGTCACATTTTACATCCACTTCCTGATGTGATGTATTAGTGTAGGCTTGGTTACAAACTAAAAGGTAATACATTCATATCTTACATCACTGCCTTACCTGTTTAGTCATCTGCCACACACAGTCTATGAACTGTAGGAATATAGGCGACCTGTCCTGATCCGCATGGTTTTTGTCTCCGTGGCCGATTCTCTGCACATGCGTTTAAACAAACACCTTATTCTTAAATGACCACTGAAAGCTAAACAATACAACTAGGTGGTGTTACAGAATGCACTTCAAGCTACACTTGGCATATAAGTTTACTAGTCGAGAACGCATACACACCGAGGCGAACTTGTGTCCGAAGCTGATCCACTCCTTCTCGATCAGCACCTGGAAGCCCCTGAGTGTGCGGTAGTATGGGTCCAGCATCAGCATGGCCAGAGAGGTGAGCTGAGCCGTGCGGTCCCAGCCGTCACTACAGTGCACCACCACTGAGCTGCCCGAACACACTTTATCTGCTACCTGAATTGCTCCTGACAACACCAGCTACAGCAGGACGTGGACATGTCGTATAAGATCAAATATTTACATCATTACATTATAACTGTGCTGTGGCCATCATATCATCATATTAAAACTCAATCTGGCTTTACCTTTATGTGCTCCAGCCAGTGGGTAGACTCCAGGCTGGACAGCCAGTGGGATTCCTCCACATTGGGGTAAACAATGTCCTTCAGCTTCTTTAGCGACTCTCTCATCACGTGGATGTTGTGGATGTCGAGGAAGACCAGTTCTGCATTCTGATAGGCGTCTTCACCCTCATAACCACCGCCTGTGGCCTAGCGGTCAGAATAGTGAAAGGTCAGAGCATAAAGTGGACACTGGATCTTTGAGATAAGACACCATGCTCACCAAGACTCCACAAAGCTGAGCGTGTAACATTAAGGACTCAGCGCAGACCTTTTTCAGAATGCTGAATCAGCAGAATATATACATCAGTGCCAGATTAGTACTCCACTTCAGATTCGTTTTAGGCAGCTCATGTTTTTGCCACACACAGACACATACAGACAAACAGTCTCACAGTTCACACACAGTCTCACAGTTCGCTCTTCCGTTTGCTCAACTCTACCTTATTTGTTACGTCAGTTGACATGATGAGAAACGAATCAAGCAGACAAAACCAACACGCCTACAAATGGGATGAGAACAGGGAGTAAAACTACAAATCATCCAGATACTCATGGGTCAAATATGGATTACGATGGTTTAGCGGAATCACTATGACACAGATGCAGTTGTCCAGGAAACAAGATTGCTGACTCAGCATATATCTGATAACCTATGCATGCGTTCATAACCTCCAGAGGACCAACCTTATAATTTGTCATCGTAAAAATAAAATCAGTAAATAAAACTTCTTTTCAAAAACTTATTTTCCCCACACGAAGAGAAAAAAATAATCAGAACTGCTCGATCGGAATTAATGGAAATGCTTGTGCCCTTATTTATGCACACACTGTGCATTAAGACACACTTTTCACACACTGTCTCTATACACTTCAAATTCTAGTTGTGTTTGTCACTTGCTATGGGTGCCTTTTTAACCATGCACAGTGCTTGATCCGTCATCTCTGATCTGTGTTGTATGCTCTTGTGAAACCTTTATAGCTTAAGTAACATGCAGTCATGTTTCATTCCTTACTCTAAATCACTTATAAAATGATTTCTACCACAGCAGACTGTCACATCAAGGCTTCCCAAGTTGATCTAGTATTGCATTAATGAAGGATTTTGAAGTGGGAAAATTACTGCCTAGAAATTACATATTGGGGGAAATTGAGGGGAAAAATGTAATTTGTCAGTCAGTTTCATGCCGTGCTAAAATGTACTTCCAATAACCAGATGACTAAAATATGACTAACAACATATGCAAGAGAAAACTAAACTCATATCAGCGGTTCATACTACGGGATCTACCATGTCCAGTTAATAAAAATTATGAGGCAATATATTAAGATAAATCACAGTCTTATCTGAATTACAGTACACATGATAACCAGTGAAAATGTGTATTTTTAAACAGTCTTCCTTCACTGAAAAAGGTAAAATAGTCCATGAATTAAATAGATAAAACCAATCCATTTGTGTCATCAATCACTTTGCAGGAAGGACAGGACAAAGACTATTCACATATCAACTCTAATGCTCCGAATGTTGTTACGTTTTATTAATAACTTCATAAATTGATAATATTATCTTTAATTAATATTTATTCTCCTGGTGGTTTTCTGTCTTTGGACATATTAAAGGCCTGATGGTAATTCTTAGGTTGACTTGTAGCTGAGGCTGTGGGAAATGTTTTTGTTACAGAAACTCTGGAATTGTCTTTTAGAGCAGATCAAGAACTTTTTATTTCTCTGTGCATAATTTACCAATTTTATACATCTCACAGGATTTGCATGTTTATATGTAAAACATTCAGGTTATAGGACTTATTTTGCTTGTAACTGTTTGTATTAGGTATTGTATCAGTCAATATTAGGCATTTCTGGCAGTAACCTAGCTCAAAATACCCTGATTTCTGTTTGACCAGCGCTAGCATTGGATATTCTGAGCTAACAACTAAGCAGTCGCTCTGGATAAGACAGTCTGCTAAATGTCATAAATGTTTCAATCCAGATTTAAAACTTAATTGTTTAAGCTTACCTGCTGGTTAACTACTGAAGGATGTTGCTGCTTTAAACACTTAGAAACATCGATCTCAAAGTGCTATATAATGTTCATACTACTACAAAAGCACAAATGAATCGTCACGGAAAATCTGAAATGTGTACAGTTCCACATTCATCCTCAGTTTGACAAGAAGCCTCTGTAAACCTCTCACCTTGTTGGCCACGGCATTAACGTTAGGCCTGGCGTCATAGATTGTGAGTTTGGGCGTGTTGTTGGCCTCACGGATGATGTCGAGGTAGCGCTCGTCATCTTTATTGCGCTTGCCGCTCATTCCCACCAGGGGTTGACTGCAGCGCATTATCACCGCCTGTTTCTCCTTGTGGATCCATGACAGCACCTGCACACGCAAGCAAAAGGTCAAACTATAAATACGGCAAGTATCTCTGAAATGAGCTTTACTATGTCATAGTCTGTGTTGTAACAATTCGAGTTCCAAGCTCACCGGTATACGAGAGCGCGAGCGGAACGTGGCCACTCGCCGCAGATCCTCATCCGTGGTTTGGAACGGGACAACCAGGGTGATGGGGTACGTGTCACACAGATCATAGTTTGAGTTGATGAAGGAAATCCTCCACCTGTCATTAGGCAGACCCTGGAAAAAGCAGAGAAGAAGATTTTTACATGTGGAAAGAGAAGATCCACTCCAGTGTGTGGTGTACATTTCTCTGTCTAATTTATTTCTTTGAACCAAACACGACATTTGATTCCTCTCTGAACTGAATGCTGAAATACCACAAGTTCTCACAAAAGTGCAAATGAGAAGCCAAATATATTACTCACTTTAAGTGCCTGTAATGATGGCACAAATGATGACTAACTGAAATATTAGTTTTCTGTGAGTCATTGGACAGTTTCAAATCTGTCCTCTGTACACCCAAGAACTGCTGCTGTAATCCCACACCACCTATTTACAGTATGCTTACACTGAACATACTCCCACCACACTCAGTACCATTAGACTTGTGGAAGGGTAATTATTTATAATCTATAGCTAACAGTTCACTTCCAGGAAAGAATGGGTTTCATCTCGAGGTTCCTTCTGCTTCCTCCTTTTAGTTGTTACCGCTGGTTTGCTCATTAAGAAAAGCTACATCCAGATTAAACTGGAATTTAACCATTAAAGTGACAGACCTTGAGAAGAAGAAACATACGATATATACAATACTAGAGTAGTGTCTTTTTAGGGGTTAGTTAGAGATAGAACAGGAGTGAAAGGTAAAGGTTCAGCTCACTTTGGTGAGAAATTATCTGGCAACAATCTGTAGATTAAAAGGCAAAAAAAACGAACAGGCATTTTCACATTTCACAAAATGAACATGAAATTGCCTTTCGCATTCTGTGCTTGTCTACAGTTAAAATGATGAACTGTACCACTCATGGAGATTAGCAATATTATTAAGTTCATTTTTTTTAATCTCAGTGCCACGTTATAGCAATTTGTGCTCCAACATTTGCAACATTTCAAGAATCAACACTAGCTGGTCAAAATGTGAATGCACAGTGAGACCTGAGGCTGTAAACTTGCAGGTTGGAGAGCAGCCATGCTTGTCCAACTCATCATATTCATAAAAGAAATAACTAATCCCATATCAGCATTCAGTCGTGAGAGGCCTGATAAATTTGACCAAACTGCTTTGGAATATATAAAAAGAAAAAAAAAAAAAAAAAAAAAAAAGATTACACCTCGTTCAGCAGCTTTACTGTGACAAGTCTGACGACCACTAAGAGCATTACAGACCGGCCATAATGTATTGTCAAATCTGCAGGGAACTGCAAAAAGCTGTAATCAATTCAAACCAATTCATCAGCCCAAGTTCCTAAATAAATAAATAAATAAATAAATAAATAAATAAATAAATAGAGCAAAGCGGATAAGGGAGGATTTGCTGAATAAATCACAAGACCTGCCCTCTAGCTCTGAGCATGACTGTTTATAACTCTTCATGCTGTGAACTGAGCAAACAAGTCTGGGTCAAATCTGCAGGATCTACCTTAATACAAAAATGTGTCTAAGACCAGAGACGAATTAAACACTGAGCAGTGGGGAGTGTGTCCACAAAGCAAAAACAAGTGTGCGAGCGCTGTTTCTGGATCACCGCGAAAACAGATCGAGTTGTTCAGTTCTTCACCTGACGTCTGTATTCATCCATGGCTTTGTAAACAGCCCAGCCGTTCTCTTCAAATTTCTCCTGGCTCAAATATGAAAAAAGTGACTAGAGGAAAAAAAAAAAAAGACACTGTATCAAATGCAGAAATGCACCAACAAATACAGAATTATATTTTAAGGAGTGGATTTGGAGCAGTGACCCTTAAAGTTATCAGCAGACTGTAAACAGGTGCTAATAATAATAATAATAATAATAATAATAATAATAATAATAATACATATGTGGTGAAAGTGTGTTAAACTGACCAATCCATGAGAGATAGGAAACGCATATTTAAAAAGCTCCCCAAATATGTCTCTGCGACTGTGTCCCTCCTGTTTCAGAGCAAACCTCAAGTTCCTCATGTCCTATAAATACACACACACACACAAACACACACACACACAAACACACACACACACATTTGATCATGTTAGTTATTTAACATGTATATTAAATTATATCATAAACTAGGTCTTCATTGTGAAATTCTACACCTCTATCATACACACAAACTACACATGGTGTATGAGATGTATATAAATATTTGCATGTTGAAATATTTACATGCAATTATGTAAAGCACTTCAGGAACCTTGTGGGAACTCTGCAGAGAGAAGAGGCTCTTGTGGATGAATGCAGTGCCAGGTAACATCTACAAGCATTACCTGACTGATTGAAGGATTTAGCCGATATGCCTAACCACAGCGTGTTACCTTGCAGGTGATGTCCAACCCGTAAGAGTTCTCCCCTCGGCTCGAGGCTCCACCCATCTTCTCTATCCTGCTGATGACACCAAGGGGCACATCCAGCA
Organism: Duopalatinus emarginatus; assembly: GCA_028565595.1. Lineage (NCBI taxonomy): Eukaryota > Metazoa > Chordata > Actinopteri > Siluriformes > Pimelodidae > Duopalatinus > Duopalatinus emarginatus. Next base: position 11,408,724 of record JAOVVF010000042.1, on the reverse strand, counting down.
TAACCGTGACCTCCTGCGATACAGACAGCAACACTAATCAGTACTACAACCTTATAATCTAGACCCGATTCTCATAGTGAATGTGGCCTGTTCTTGCCAGTTTTAATAGTAATTAGGCCAAAGTCTATATGAAAAACCTCATTTGTTATGTTACGTACTCTGCATGGACACATCGATGCGTTAAGTCATAAGTTAAAGGAATTGCAGATTACATATTCTGTTGAATGCACTAAAGATTCGGCCATTAACAGTAGATAAGATGTCCATGTTTGAAAATCAGGTGTGAATACGAGTCATTTTGAGCGTTCTATAAATGTTGCTTTGAGATACATGCTTTATTCTCAAAATGGGGAGAAAAGGCAAACCGCTCCCTTATTCACAGTCATAAATATATATTTTTTTTCATTTATTCATCTTTAGTATGTGCTTTATCTTAATCAGAGATACAGTGGCTCTGGACTCTATCCCAGGAACACGGAGCATGTATGGAAATGCTCCATATAGCAGAATGTTTATGGTTCAATAACCTCCCTGTCTGTTGCAATGTCTCCTCTCTGCCATTTGTACAATTCAAAAACAGAAGGAAACTGTAATAAGATGTTCAGTGTTGTTAAATGGCTGTTTTTCATAAGCACTATGTGCATTATTGCACTATTATTAGGCTTATATTACTTTCTGTGGCATGAATCTTACAGTCTTTAGTCTTTTCTTGAATATAGTATATACTAGTGTTCATGCAGAAGAAGCTTGAAGGTAAAGAAAAGGAGAAAGGAAGTGCGTCTCTGGCTTTGAAAATGTAACAAATTTAACAAAAGGCTGCATGCTTGCAGGTAACTACTACAATGGCTGATTCGTGTAAATGTACCGATTTAAGCACTGCCACATATGAAGATGGAAAAGTGTAGAAGAAGCCATAATTCTGTCACATACACAAAAACCGGTACACCAGTCTAATACTTGGTGGGTCCCCGAAAGGGCATGGAGTTCACGAGCATGTGGAAATAATATGCAGGCAATGAACACTTATGTCCTGCAGAACGACTTAGACTTAGCAAAACCCCAAACTCAGCTGAGTTATAGTTCCACTACCTATAATTTAGTGTCTCTAGACATTATGGACATCCTGTTGGAAGAGGCCAAACCCATCAGAATGAATGCAGGTCAAGAATGGGAGTAATTCATCATAAAGGAGGCACACAGTGTTTACGTGTCAGAGATGTTTGTAGATGTACCAGGGGTCACACGGAATGCCAGCTAAATCATTATGGAGCCACCTTCAATCTACCAGGTTTTGAAATTGTGTAGTGGTGTCTTTGCACGTTACAACTTGTTACATACCTGGAATCAGCTATAATACAGTGCTGTTGGAACAGAGAGGGTTAAAGGCCTTGATTGTGAGCATTTAGAGTGACCCAACAATGGCAGCTTGGCAATGTTGGGGCTTGAATCCTAGGCGTTCTGATCAGTAACCCACATCCTTAACGTTTGGGTGGGGAAAGAAAATATTAACAAAAAAACTTCCACTACATAATTTAGCTCTTTTACCTCTCCTTTCTCTCACTCTATCTCCAACAGCTTGTGGTAACAGCTGAAACTTTCAGCAGGACTGCAGGTGCCTCCTGGCCTGAGCCAACCACAGACAGTGCCAGCTCACAGATGAAAGGCTCTCTCAAATGTTATTCGTACAGCCCTCCCTTTTCATTTTTCAGGCCTATCTCTGGCGTTTTTCCCTATACTTCACTCTTGCACAAGGACAAACATGACATGTTGCAGTGATCAACTAAAGGGAGGAAGGCAGAAAACATCAAGGCTGACAGAGAGACTTGTAAAAGAGACAAAAGAGAAAATGGGAAAGAAGGGGACAGAAGAGCACGAGACCGGTTTGAAAGAAGCCTTTCAGGCAAAGCTGTCAGGTCATCACAAGGACTGGGAGCTGCTGGATGTGACACTGCTGAAGAGGTGGAGTGAGGTGAAGGGAGGAAACATGACTCACGCCGTCTGAAACATCTCCAGCAGATTTACCTTAAATAGGAAAGCTGGAGTGTCTGAGAGCAGCTCTGTGAGGTGTGCATGTTGCGAGCTCTGTGTATCTTTCAATAAAAGTCTGGGGTGTGAAGCTAAAGATATACACAGCCTCTCACCGTGTCAGTGCTCTTGAAGTACAGTCTGTAATTGGTGATGAACACTTTCCCTTTGAGCGCTCCATTGAACGGGCACATGTAGATGAGGTCTTTGTCTGAGAGGAAATATAAAAGGTTCACATAAAGATGGAGAAACAGACATGCACATTCTTATTTTAATTCTGTAAAATGGTTAAATATTACGTGCAATATTTCTATAATAGCACTACAGCTATGTCCTTGAACCCTTTACCCCTAATAATGCCTTGCTAATTATATTTAACTACACTTTGACCATCTTTAACATCCCTCCTAAACTTTGCCCCAGATGTTAAAAATGTCTGGTTTCACCCCTGCCACACAGGCGTCCTCCATGACTTGACTCAAGTAAATAAAATGCGCGAGAATCTTTTGCCCCTGCGATTGGCTAAGCAGTGGGCAGCGTACTGATTGGTTAGTCAGTTCAGGTGTAAAAACCAGTGCTTGTATTACGTGGTTTGAAGCTTGTGCTAATTACGTCTGGGTGTGTTTTCAAACGTTTTCACACATGCACAAAAATATTTCTACAGCTGCAAATCTAACTACAAAATTCACAAACCAAGAACTTGTCAGAATTGTTTTTTTCCCCCAATACGTTCACACATTCAGACATGTGCATGTCACACAAAAGGTGATACATACAACTGCATGCTGTGAAAATATTCTTCTTATCACAAGCTTAAAATATTTATGACCCTAATTTGACTCCATAGCAGGCTAAAGCTCAACTGTTTGTACATTCCTGTTAAAGATACTTCCAGCAAAATCACGTCCCTTTTCATTTGGCAAACAATAAAACGTTAAGTCAAAAGTTATATTCCTGAAAGGTATTGCTTGCCCTGTCCACTCATTACTAAGACTAAAAAAATTACGACTCACTACTGTAGAAAATGTTTGTTCCTTTTCTTGACAAACACAAATGAGTAAAGTGATGCACTCTGAAATGTCCTAGTGTGCTTTTAATATTATATTAAATATTATAAGCACTCTTGAAAGGCTGCTTGACAATACAGTCTGTGGACAGAAACTTAGTGGTGTATAAATGATCTATAGCACATGATCTGAAACTCAGACACAACCAAGTGACTTCAGTCTGTTGGAAATCTTAAAAGCTGCACTTAACATAACTTTTAGGACACCTGGTTTTTGTTTTAAAACAAACATTTTTAATCCAAAATTAAACACTGTGAGAAATAATTACATGCCATGAAAAGTATGTATGAATTAATACCATAAAATGATGTGGATTTATTTAGCTACATCACAACTCATACATTATGCTAAAATGTAAATTTGGCTAAAAGTAGAACATGATCTTAAACATAACAACGGTAAAACCAGAGTATAATCACTAGATGATGACACTCGTACAGCACGCTGCGTTTTACATATTACAGGAACTAGCATAATACCCATGTGTCACATGCAAAACGTTTCCTGAATGAAACGCGGTAGTCGATGCAAGTGGACCTGAAGAATCCAGTGTCTCTGTGTGTTTAATGAAATGTGATTTTATTGCGCGGTGCAGTGATGCAGCCTGTCAGATCAGAGCTGGAGAACAGAGAGGAAGTGTTAAAGGCCAGTCTAAATTTAGACACTCTTAATCAAGATCCTGCCTAATATTCACAGTCAGCACTGAAAATTCTCCAGTAACAGGCTTTCATTCTTAGAAGTGGGTGTGGCTGTTTTTATTATTATTATTAATTTATTAATTAAATCTAAATCCTATGCTATGAAAAACACTGTAAAAATAAATAAACACACCAACACCACCACTGATTTTTTTTTTTTTTCCTAGAGAGATTTTCCAGGACTGCCACACGTTCGTGTTAATGATCTGACTCGTACTTCATATCTGACTCAATGTGTGCCTGCCTGAACCTAAAAAAACCTGTTAGTCATGTGACTTTGTGTTGCGTTCTATATGCAGAGACACAAAGAGTGGGACTCCTGTTTGTAGCTGTTTAGAGCATTTTATCTGTTTAAAACAAAAACATTATTCATATTCTGTTCAAATCCTAAAATTAGATCTAGATATACACAAATTTTTTTTAAAATGGTGAGGGCAGTTTGTATGTTACTCCAACACACACTCACTCACTCACACACTCACACACACACTCACTCACTCACTCACTCACACACTCACACACTCACACACTCACACACTCACACTCACACACACACACACTCACACACTCACACTCACTCACTCACACACTCACTCACAC
>JAOVVF010000042.1:11371229-11385284 GCA_028565595.1 Duopalatinus emarginatus | reverse complement strand
ACACACACACACACACACACACACACACACACACACACACACACACACACACACACACACACACACACACAGACAGTATATAGACACAAAGGATTTCCACTGAAATACTGAAACAACACCAAAGCTGCTGCAAACACTACATATGTATATATACTATATATATATATATACAGAGAGAGAAAAAGAGAAAGAGAGAGAGAGAGAGAGAGAGAGAGAGAGAGATTTACTGGACTTGACAGTGATGAAGCCTGGTTTAAACAAGGCCAGTGTTTTCTTATAAAAACCCTTTTCACATTCCTCATGTGTGAGATTACGTTTATTGAGCAACGCAGCCTGTTTTTTTACTAATGGAATAACATGACAGCGTAATACATTTACACATCCGACAGCAGCTTACACCAGCTCCATCTCTGTTTCTTCTTCCCTCTCTGTCTCCTGAGACTAGGAGTTGTTTAGAACACACTTTTTACAATGTGGTGATCTACACTCAATTCTTCTCTGGTTCTCACCCTGCAGGAACTATCAGCAGCACTCCAGCACTTCCTTCCTCTAAACGGTGTGTGTGTGTGTGTGTGTGTGTGTGTAAAAAACAAGCACACAATGATTGGGGGGGATAAACATCACTCAACGCGCGACAGTCTAAGCTGCAGCATGCTTTCTCATGAGTATATTCACACGCACATATGTACACACACACACATAAACACACATGCACACACAGATTTGCCTTTTCTATTCTTGTAAGGACGTTCCACTGACATACACTTCCTGGACATGAAAAAGTGTCCATTTGGATTAGGATCCGCTGGAGGCATTGTTATTATATGGGGTTGCTTTAATTGGTCAGGGTCAAGGATCAGCAACATTACGTGGCAATAAAATGAAGTCACCTAAGTACCTGAATGAGCAGGTTATAACATCAGTAGATTTATTTTCCCCATATTCCAGGAGGACAATGCCAAGATTCACCGGGCTTAAAATGTGAGAGAGATTCAGGTAGCATGAGGAATAATTTTCACACATGAATCTTGACCTTAAGCCTACTTAAAGTCTTTGGGATGTGCTGGAGAAGACTTTACACAACAAGGTCTCAGCCGAAAACGAATGCAACTCGGGACGGAAATAAATGTTGTCATGTTTCAGATGGTTGTACAAACAAGCCCAAGTCAAATGCGTGCCAGAATCAAAGCTAAATGCATCCAACTCATATTAGAGTGTGTGACTTTTTTTTTTTTTTTTTTTGGCCAGGCAGTGTAGTGTATTAATGCAGCTAATTAATGCTAGGCCTAACTTCAACCCTAACTGCAAACTTAATGAAAAGGCACTTTAAAAAAAAAAACACACAACAGAACAAAGAAAACTTTCCTAATGAGGATCAGCCAAATGTCCCCACAAGGTCAAAATGCTCATATATTTCTATTGTTGTAGAAATCCCGACTAAGATGTAAAAACATGGCCACACACTTATACACACACACACCAGTGAATTTGGAAGTTGTTTCTAACACATTTTGACATGTCTTTTGGACATGCTGTACTGTCTCCAAGCTTGAGAATCATTTGTCGCTAATCATTTGTCGATCCTGAGCTGAGCACGATACAAGACAAACATTCAAAATGATCTGAATTATTAATACACACTGTTGGATATTTAATTAGGAAAACTGCAAAAACTTGCTGATTTATCCACGTTTATAGAAAATAAATCTGTCCTTTCAATCAGTTTAAATAAAAGATGCATTGTAAAGATTCAAAGTTTATCTTTGTCTATCAGCATCAGTACCATCAGTGCAACAAACTGATGCTGGCATGTATAAAAGGACCCAGTTTTAATACACACATGCTTTCTATTTTTAATATTTCCGTCTTCTTTTATTTGTCTTTGTCTCCAGTTGCCCCTGCACTCTACAGCAACCCATCACCCCCCTCAACACACACACACACACACACACACACACACGCTATCACATACCCCACTCTTCTTTCCCTTGTTGTCATGCTCATGTCACGACCTTGTGTACACACACAGGCAGATGTTGTGAAAGTGTGTTAGGATTACAGCTGCCAAAATAAATCACTTCTGCAGACACACACACACACACACACACACACACACACACACGCACACACACACGCACACACACACATACACACACACAGTGTCCACTGGAGGGATGCCAGTGTTTCAGTAATCATGCATGTTATTTTGGATATAACATGCCTGATACATACTATTAGCATCCATCACTTTCTCTCTCTCTGCACACATACACAATCCAATCCCACAGTCATCACTGAATAAGTCACATCAACAAAAATGTAATACAGGAGCAGTATTAGTAACAGTGACCCATAGATATAAGGGGATGGGACAGTACATAAACAGCCATATGTTGTTAAAGCTGGTAATGAACATCATTATTATAATCTCATGATTAAGATCTTGACATAAAAAATAATCCAGATAATGGTTTAAATGGATTATAAATGCTCACACAGAGCTGCTGTGGACTGAAACAATAAACTTACAAAAATCAACCATGGTAGTTTACCGTAACCTTTATCCGTAACACACCATGGTAAACTATGGTTCATTTTTGTAATGGCTGTAAAACATAAATTCTTAGCAAGTACAAACATTGTGAATATAGTCAAATATATCTAGTGTTTCCTATTTGAAGATTACTGTAATCCAGATATAAAATTATGAAATCTATTTCTATATTTAAACTCATTTTTTTAGATTATTTAGCTTAAAATACACAAAGTTATCAACCAACAGATTAAGAATGTTGAAAGAAGATGTAATGTAAAAATGTACAAATAGGTTTAGTAATCTTATATTTGTTTTTGTTTTGTTTTTTGTTTTTTTTTGCAGTTTACTGATATTGATACTTGATTCAATTCAATTCAGTTTTATTTGTATGCCACTTTTAACAGTGGACATTGTCCCAAAGTAGCTTTACAAAAATATAGGATCTGAATTATACGGTACATTTTTAATAAATGGTATCCTGATAGTGGCAAGGAAAAACTACCTGAAATGACATAAGAAAAAAACCTTGAGCGAACCAGACTCTAAAGAGAACCTCATTTGGGTGACACAGATTATAACTAATCCCCCATGCAAATGTGTATAGAAAAAACTCATTCTAGTCATAACATGAAGTCTGATTTTGTTGAGTTTTGTCAGCTGTTCATTCATAGACATTGACTAACTGATGGCGACTAAAATTGTCCAGTAGTCGTTATCCTACCATACCTGTTCATATTGGTCATAGTCCATAGACTCCGAGCAGATACAGAGGGTCAGGGTGGATCAGGCAGGTCCAGGTGTAGAAGGAGTAATGCTTGTTTATACAAACTCGTAAAAAAAAAAAAAAGAATCCAATACCAGCATCCAGTATATGTTCCACTATATGCCGTTAGTCTAGTCTACATTGCAGTACAGTTATTGAATAGATGACACTTCTACACTCATAACTCAGGCTGCAATTAACAGCACCGTGTGCTCATTATTAATGACTGATGAGTGATTACCGATAGTGCTCTGCTCAGCTCAGCCCCCTCACTCTTAATTTGAAACACTATCTAAAACATAAACCTTAGCATGAGGAACCAAACTACTAAACGGGTTCCCAAGTGGCACAAGCTAAAAATGTAAGTCAGGCCGTCACTGACCACTGTGCTTGCACACGCAGAGGAATTTGATCTCTGCATTTAACTCATAAATAACCTATGAGTGAAACACACACTGTAGTGAAAACACACACACTACGGAACAGGGGAGCACATTTGACCTATCTATAGCACCCAGGGAGCACTTGGGGGCAGCCGTAGCCTAGTGGTTAGGGAACCGGTCTTGTGACCGGAAGGTCGTGGGTTTGATCCCCACCCACCCAGACAAGACATGACTGAGGTGCCCTTGAGCAAGGCACCTAACTCCCCATGGTTTGGGGCTCTGGGCAAGTGTGTTCACTGCCCCCTAGTGTTCACTGGTGTGTGTTTCACTGCACGAATGGGTTAAATGCGGAGGTCACATTCCTTCTGTGTGCAAACACAGTAAGGCAAAATAGTTCACATTAATTTCATTTCATTAGGTGCCTTCTGGCCACAAGTCTGGTTTCTTTACCACAAGCCTTCAGTGAAACGTGTCATCAGGGTAGGAGGAGTAACATTCTCTGTGGGTGTCGTTGTGCGAGGTATGTGGAAGAGGGTAGATAGCTTTTTTTTTAAAGTCGGCTGGCTTCATGTATCTCGAGGGAACTTGTTTGAGCCTTCACCATCCTCAGTTGGTAGCTTGTCATATAACAGGCTGGTGGGTGGGAATTAGCTGAGATTAAATTGAGGAAGAAGCCTGGAGCTAAATCAAATGTTCAATGACAGCTCAGATTTTTTTTAATACTAAGTAGGTTACATCAGTATCAGTAATAATGAGTAGCAAAAACATGCACTTAAACCCTTGTCTATTGCTCTGGGTATTGATGCATTCCTAGTTTTTTAAAAAAAAAAAAGCGTATCTGTTTTGTGAGACAGACGGCTGAAAGACACTTTACAGACAGTCCTCTGTGTGAACTCCAAAGACTGGAGTCAACACTCTGGCTGTTAATTTAACACAGTCGTCATTAATCCAACACTGGACTTTTCTGCTGTGCCGTGTAGGAAGGAAGGACTATAAAAAAAAAAAAACAAGCACTCCATTGTAGATCTCTCTCTCTCTCTCTCTCTCTCTGTGTGTATTTTCCATAGGCAGCAGATTCAGCAGGCACACAAATCTCTTCTTGACACCGCTGTCTAATTAGTAAAGAGAAGACGAGGACATCCTGGACCCCTCTGTTTGAGAGGGGGGAAAAAAAAGACCCTGGCTAGCACTGTAGCTCCAACTGCCCCATCAAGATCCACCCCCTCTTTTCTTCCCGTCTTTCTCTCCCTGTGTGTTTTGAGTGCGTTTTCACCTTCCCTCCTATTTCCTTTCTCTTGCGCCCTTTTCTCCTCTATTGTTCCTTCAGTAAATCCTAGCAGTCTTTAATGAATTAGGTTCATTGTGTGGAAGAGTGATTGAAAATATTCTCTCTCTCTCTCTTTCTCTCTCTCTCTCATCATGTGACTTAGTACTCAGCAGCGCCACACACACACACACACACACACACACACACACACACACACACACACACACACACACACATGCTTTCATTTGCTAAATTGGTTGGGAGATTTTGCATGCCAAGGTCTGAGGTTTTGTGCCCATCAGGGGCGAGGACGGACAGATGTCCGAACACATAAACACGCAACACACACCCCGTCCTCGCTTCACTTTTTAGACGCTGTTTCTCTCGTCAAGCGGAGAAAGATGAGTGCTATATCTCTGTCTGTTTATTTCTCTCTCCATCCCATTATCGTATTAGATCCTCATACTCAGAGCCAGAACACATCCCGGCGACTCAGCAGGCACTCAGAGACAATAAAATATACACTTATTAGCGCTCTCATCTTGAATACAGCAATTTAATGACTAAATAGGTCGTTACAGCAATTATTAAAGAGAAGTGCTCGTGCTTTACTGGAGAGCGGACATGAGTAGCGTTAGATAAATCAATTTCACTGAAGGATGAAGCACTTCTTTTTTTTTTTTTTTTTTGGAAACTCTTTAATTATGCATGGCCTACTTTTGGCCATATGCTCATATAACAAGGGGTGAGAAATGAACGTGCTTATATGATTCCTTCACACACACGCAACATTCACACACACACACACACACACACACACACACAGTCCTGTGTTTGACTCCCAGACCACAGACACACCCCTGTCTCCCTCTGAGCCAATAACAGCGCAGGACGGAGACTACCCACAGTCAATGACCTCACACTCAAAACTGCCAAATACTAACCACGATGTTATGACTGAACCCTCGCCGCATTGCACATGTCCCTCTCTCTCTCTCTCTCTCTCTCTCTCTCTCTCTCTCTCTCTCTCTGAGACACTCTTACAACACTTTGAGTCTGTAGTCTTTCAGAACAATAAGTACTGTTGAACACCGTGTTTTGACCTGCAAACCATGTTGTGTGTGTGTGTGTGCCTCTGTGGTTATCTCCACCAGCATTTGATACCAGTATATATATATATATATATATTTACACACTTTTTTCCTTAAATTAAAACTCGTCATGTTTAAATTCCACAGTGAACTGACCAGGACATGCTTCACCACAAGTCTCGTGCAAACTCTTTAACAGTGACATCAGCCACAGACTAAACCCATACTGCTTACGCCAACTATACAGTAAGACTGTGTGGAATTCTTAACACATAAACACCTTCTCAGCACAGGAGCCATGTGAGTGAGGACAAATCTGATCATTAATGCTGGATCTGTCTCAGTGAGCTCCCTACATGGAAAGCATTTTGTGTCCTTTATTGAAGAATTCTTAAATGCCTGAACATGCTGCTTACTGAGACACCTTATTCTGATTATTATGCACAGGCAATCCCAGAATTCAGTACAGCACAACATCTCTCACTAAGAGGTCGAATATAGCAGATAAATGTGTTATTTTCAAATGTAAATAATTCCATTTTAATTTTTATAAAGGTGTGAAATTGTCATTTATTTGCTATTTTGGGTTTGTCAGTAACAAGTGAAGTACTATCGGTAAACACAGAGTAAAATGTTAGTTGGCTTGCTAGTGGGTTGTGTCGCCTTAGGCCATTGGTTTAAATGGCCTCCAACTAACTTTAGATTAGTCGCTGTCTAATTAAAGCGTATCAATAATCTGCCAGGTAGAATCCTCTCTAGACAACAAGGCAGCTCACTAGCTATTGAGACAGAGCCTTTGTTTTTTTTTGGGATACTACTTGCAATTAAGATCAATTGTATTTTTGCTTTAATGTAATACATTTTAATGAGGGTCTGTCCTCAGATCAGTGATGCGTTTCTTCTTTGTGTTAACACACATATACATTGATATAACCAGCAACAAGTTCATCAAGCTATGCAGATATTAAATAATGGAGAAAAAGCTAATGAAGTGTTGTACAGGTGTCTCTTCCTTTCACACACACACACACGCACACGCGCACGCGCACACGCACACGCACACGCACACACACACACACACGCACACACACACACACACACAGTCAACAGTCAAATATCATCCCCAGTCCAGTGTTGAAGAATAATAACATTCAGTTAAAATGAGCAACAAGAGACTGAAAACTCATTTATTCTCACAATTTTTTTGCCATCTCTCTCTCTCTCTCTCTCTCTCTCTCTGCCCTCTATCCATCACTCTCTCTGTGGGATGCCTGAGAAAAGGCTTCTGATGGAAAGCAAGGAAAGACAACAAGAAATGAGTGCCTGTCAGGCAGAATGAAGGAAGAGTAGAAAATGTGACAGAGAGAGAGAAAGAGAGAGAGAGAGACAGAGAGAGAGAGAACAAACTCACAGAAGTCAGATGAAGCATGCAGAAAAGAGACTGAATCAGGCGCTAACATGGGAGAAACTGCACAAGTGTATGTGTGCATCTATGTGTGTGTTTGTGCCTTTGAATACTGGATGGCTCCTGTCAGGAAAGTGCTGTCGTGCAGAACAAATGCAGCAGTAGAGCAATCTCAGCTCTCTGATGGATGGCCTCATAAGTATCAAGGACACACACACACACACACACACACACACACACACACACACACACACACACACACACAAAATACCATATATATTCTCTCTACATTTATTAAAAAAACATATCTCCTCCATTATAAGCGAAACTAATGTCCAAAGCACCACATCAGCGACTCAGTCAAAACAGTATAATAATAGAACACGAACATGTACACACACACACACACACACACACACACACACACACACACAGACAGACACACACACAGACAGACACATACACAGACACAGACACACACACACACACACACACAAGGTAAAAATGTTGCACTTGAATGTCCCATGTTGAACTTTAAATCTATTGAACATCCTCAAATTTTAAGCACTCAGTAAATATAGTTAAATTTAATATAATTAAATATAAATTATTGGGTCATATTGTACAGCTTCTGTATTCTGCAGGTTCTTTTATTCTGTAGGTTTTGTATACTGAAGGTTTCACTATGTTCTACAGTGCTACTAATGTATTGTCTAGATAGGGAGCATATATAGTGAAAGAATTAAAGAAATTTTCTCTGTCCATCCTATGATTTAAGGATGTTAAGCCATATGAGTGAGGTCAAAGCTAATACTTAATATTTTTCCATTTCATATTTTTAATTAATTAACATTTCAAAGTAAAACGTATCCCATATGTTCAGTGGTGTGGAAATAACAAACAGACATAACTTTTGAAACACAGGGTCTCAAAATATCCACTGGAGGAAAAAATATTGGTAAAGAAATAAAACTGAATAAGACGTAATGCAGTTCAGGATGGAATGAAATGAACTCCTGACTTCTGTGGTTCATGAAATATGAATGCACAGCGTTAAGGTTTGTTCTGTCTGTGACTGTATAAACTTCAAGGCATGTTAATACACAAATGCAATTGTTAACACACACACAGACATGCTGGTTTATGTGAAATATCAGGACCTTCCATAGACATAGACATACAGCTAATTAATACTTTGCCTAACCCTAATTCAACTCAAAACCTAACTCCAACCACACCCTTTACCTCACCCTTAACCCGACCACTAACCCCACCCTTAACCTGACCCTTTGCCCCATCCTTAACCCTAATCTTAAAGAAAACGTTTGGCTCTTTCAGTTTTTTGAAATAAAAACATTTAGAGAAGTCAGGACATGGTTTTTGTACTCACATGCACCTGTGTCCTGACAATGTGAATGTGATTTCTGGCAATTTTCTTGAAATCTTATTCATACAAAGCACACACACATACACACACACACACACACACACACACACACACACAAACACACACACATTCACACACGGTGAGTGTTTGTCTGAGAGATACTAAACACAGCAGAGTGACTCCACTGCTGGAGACTGAAGTCTAGACTAAACAGGAATTTGTAGTATGACGACAACAGAGAGAGAGAGAGAGAGAGAGAGAGTAATACTGTAGAAACTGTAGAGCTGAGAACTGATTTCTGGATTCCTGTTTTACTGTTACTCATTTTTTTTCATACTGGCAGATTTCCATATTACATAGAACACACAGAGAGTGTTTTTGTAATGGTAAAGCAATCTTTCTTATTCAGATCATAAAATAATAGTACCCTGGTGAATTTCTCTCTCTCTATCTCTCTCTCTCTCTCTCTCTCTCTCTCTCTGTGTGTGTGTGTGTGTGTGTGTGTGTGTGTGTGTGTGTGTATCCAGGTCCCAGAAGTTAGCCGCCAACTTGTACAGTCAGCCTGTCCTCGCTCTGTCTCTGCACATCCTGCCCCTCTCTGTCCCTCTCTCAGCCTTTTCCTTCACACACTCCTCTTTCCCTATGAGAATTCTCTCTCTAATCTTTTCCCATCCGTTTTCTTCGTTTTAATTTACAGGCAGAGAGATATTGTTTAGTGACCTATTATATAATTACCTACTGTATAACGCCCCATACTGTATAATGCCCACCTGCCTTCCACTATATATCTGCTTGGTATGGCTGTGCTTTAACTACAGTAAAGTCATATTGTATTGATGTACGGATTTGACATACGATGTCAAAAAAAAAAAAAAAAAGCTAAATCAAAACAGACATGTGGAAATGTCTGAATGGGCTGCCTACCTGCCCACAACTACTGGCCAATAGTGGTGATACTTTAGTAAGAGCTTCCATGCTGTGATGAGGAAAAGTACTGAAGCTCAGGGGTTTTTATGAGGTGGTAGCATTGTAATGGAACATAGAGGTGTACATTTCTTATCAGGTGGTCAACGTAAAGAAATACTCCACACTGAATCATGAATATGTTCTTACTGGCATGTTTTATGGTTATGGGTAGCCATTTTTTCGCTAGTTTGATTGACACTAGTGTGCTGTACTGAGGCAAACGTCGCAGTGGTGGCTTAATGGTTAAGGCTCTGGGTTACTAATCAGAAGGTTGGAGGTTAAAGCCCCATCACCTGCAAGCTGACACTGTTGGATTCCTTGAGCAAGACCCTTAACCCTCTCTACTCCAGGGGTGCTATATTGTGGCTGATGCTGCACTCAATATGGGACATTAAGAAAAGAATTGTACTGTATTGTATTGCAATGTGTATGCATTAAAAAAAAGAAGCCTCTTCTTCTTCTCTGATGTCATGCTCAGTTGGTGTGGTACAGCGGTAACATCATTGGCTCCCCTGTGAGAGACCTGGGTTCGATTCCCGGTCTGGGCAACCAGTCTGTGCTACACCAATAAGGGTCCTTGGGCAAGACCCCTAACACTATGTTGGCCTACCTGTAATACCAGTAACCTTGTAAGTCACTCTGGATAAGAGCGTCTGCCAAATGCCATAAATGTAAATGTGTATAACTGTTATAATGGTCAAGTTCGGTTATGTCGTTATCTACTAAAATGAGCAACACTCCCTGTTTTCAGTGATGTTTAATGTGATATTAATGAGAAATGCAACACAGAAACGGGGAGATCCAATCCAGAATGCAGTGCAGCTACGCAACACTACTACACTAAGCAAAACAGCTATATATAAGATATCAAGCACAGCAGTATTAGAGGACTCTGGCCTTAACATAAAACTTAGAAACCTGATCTGTTTGAGCAGAATGTGCAGTACGGATGAGGAGGTGAGAGAGCTGAAAAATACTTAAGCACTGCTGCATCAGCCTTTAGGTAGAAATGAATCAAAGCACCGCAGGCATCAGCATGCTATCGGATATCACATAGTAATGCTGAATATTGATATGGAAGGGTTGATGTTGACTTTTCCTGTTTACTGTGCTGTAAATATGTGCAGTTCATTAATGTGTAGGTTCTACATTGTCCTCGGGAGATGAGGTGACACTTAAAAATGTCCCCGTCTCAACTGAAGTGTGGCTGCCATTCTGTTTAGATAGACAACAGTGAAACACACACACACACACACACACACACACACACACACACACACCCCAACACTAACCTGTTTGATGGACAGCTTACTAACAACACAGAACCTCCTGGTGTTTAGAAAGACCATAAACATTAGTGGAACAGTGTTGATAGAGGTGGCCAGCTGAAGTGTGTGTCATACATACCAGTGATGTAGGACTAAACCTACTAAACACCAAGGAAGTGTGGCTGTACTCCAGGTAGTTACTGGATACTAAGTGTGATTAGAAATGTAAAGGAGTACCAGAGGTTAAAATGATAGCACAATATATTATATATCAAGGTTAAAACATTAATCATGAAGAACCTGTACGTCTCTGTATGTATGTCCCTCTGTCTGTCTTTGTCTCTCTCTCCTTATTCTCCTCCTCACATACTCACAACTGAAGTTACAGGTCCTCAAATCACTTTTCAGAGACGTTTAAAGTGCTCGAGCTGAGAGGAGCTCAAAACAAGGTTACTCTCTCAACTCCCTACTGAGTTGGCCTGTGTTTGTGTGTGTGTGTGTGTGTGTGTGTGTGTGTATTAGGAGAGGGCGCAGGCATGCAATATTTTTTCTCTCTGCTCTGTCTCCATGTCCCAACCCCTCCCCCTTTTAGCCTTGGAGGAAGGACATCAACAGAGAGAGAAAGTGAGGGAGAGAGAGAGAGGGAGAGAGAGAGAGAGAGAGAGAGAGAGAGAGAGAGAAGTGAACAAGAATCACAGGATGGGAAGGGGGTGGGGGACTAGGTATGGTGAAAAGGAGAACTGAGGTCAAAGTTTGTGTGTGTGTGTGTGTGTGTGCCTTGTTTTTGTGAAATGTCAGGACAACTGCCAGAAAGTGAACACTGTCAGGACACAGGTACATGTAAGGACAAAAAAGTGTGTCTTGATATTTTATTCCAAAAACTAACAGAGCCAAAAGCCAGCCTTTAGGGTTCAGGATTGGGGTTAGGATTAGGGTTCGGGTTATGGTTAAAAATCGAGTCAATTCAGCATAGTGTTAATTAAATTATCAACATTAATCATTATATTTATGGAAAGTCCTGACATAGATGGTAAAAGATGTGTTTGTGTGTGTTTGTGTTTGTGTGTGTGTGTGTGTGTGGGGGGGGGGGGTGCATACACGTGCACATGTCCTTGTTTCCTTCCTCTTCTAACTTCTATCCTCTGTGCACCCGAGCCAACCTCACTTTCACTGCCGAACACATAAACACACAGTGAAACCTCTCCACCTAGTGCAACTGTTCTTCACTGATAGTTGGAATGCAGTTGCTAGTGCTGGAATTGTTCACACACCGACTGAACACACACAGGGGATACAACCTGACCAGCAGGAAGTGAATGTATGAGTCAAGGGTAGGATGGGGTGAAAATATTCTTGTGATGCTTCATAAACCTCATTGATCACACAGATGGAGCAATCTGTCATTAAAAGGCAGAAAGGTCAGCAATGAGTTAGGGGAAGAAGAACTAATAAGACAGCACAGGTGAATGATGGATGGCTAATATTAAAAAGCAACAAACTGTTGTTTCTGTGTGTGGGTGAGAACGCACACTTTATGATTCCCCTCAGCCTGCAAGGATGAAGATGAACAGACAGAGATTAAGAGAACAGATAAAGACAAGCTCACCTCTGTTCTGTTCACACAGAGGCACAGACTTCCTTTATAAACCGCCAGGCCTGACATGCAAACCTCAGCCAGAGTACACGACAGTGAGAGAGAGAGAGAGAGAGAGAGAGAGAGAGAGAGAGAGAGAGAGAAATGCAGACAAAGAGGTAGAGAGGAAAGGAGGGAGGAGGGGATCCCCACTTCAGTAAACAAATCCGAGAAAGCATCTCCTGCTGGGAAAACGACTGCATTCTTGTAGAGCGTTCACAAAAACACCTCAATAACGGTTCAGTTCTTTTTCATGTCCTCCTCTTACCATAAACACATGCAGAGGTCATCGGCCTGTGATGTGCATCATGTTCAGATCATGGCAACTTTATTTTATTGGGCTTTATATACGCAGTGCTTACATATTCACAACATGCTTTATATAAGTTGACCTATTTAATCCTGCCAGTTGCTACCTTTTGTCTTGAGTTTTAAACCTATATGCACTGTTGTGTGTGTATTGTTCAGAGCTGTGCAAAAATCAGACTTTCTGGGAAATTAAGTGCTGTCCTATCATTTTCCACAATTTGAACGTTATTACAAATTAATGTTAATTTTGTTGTAAAAAAAGAGGTATATTTACTATAATAATGTATTGTGTACATATCGTGTTAGCATTGTGTTCCTGCAGTTCGAATTTGAATTGTAATTCCGCATTCTGTTTGCAATCTCAATTCAAATTCAAATTTAAGAATTGAATTGGAATTTAGGGGTCATTCTCAATTCAATTCTGAATTTTGTTAAACCCTGGTACTGTTATAAACTGAAAGACATGCTGCAGCATAAATGATCAGTTTCTTTTGATTTCAAAGCAACTTTCTAATGTGGGTTGTGTGTCTAGCATGACTATCAGTATTTGCATCTGGTAAAAAAAAACAAAAACAGTCTGCATCGGAAAACCCATAGTAGCAAGCAAACCCTACACGCTACAGGCCCAATGACCATATTTGGTATATATAATCTTTAAATGGCCATTATTGGTACTGTAATAAAATGGTACATAACATTTCATAGCTGTACAGTAATATATATATCTAGAAACATCTTTGAGAAGTGTGCCTCCTTTCTGACGAGTTACACCCGTTCATGTGCTCCATTCATTTTGCTGGCCTTTTCCAACAGGACATACACTTCTAGAGACGCCAAATCATGGTTACACGAACACTAATCTGAGTTTGTCAAGTCACCAGATCTTAACGTAATGAAACACATCTGAGATGCTGTGCAGCGCACTGTGTAACACAGAAATCCTACACCTTAAAATACAACAGAACTGTGGACCATTCTGCAGGAAGTATGGTGTTCACTGCCTACAGATTATATTTCTGCAAGCCCATTGAGCCCATTGGTGTTTTA
>JAOVVF010000042.1:11356821-11371129 GCA_028565595.1 Duopalatinus emarginatus | reverse complement strand
ACATATACTAACCTTTCCTACACAGCTATCGACCATATGCAGAAAAACAATATTCTGTTTACTTTGATCCCTTTCGTAAGCATCTAAAGGATAGAAGTCCTATCATTGTGTATATGTGTATGCATGTGGTTAGACTTAACCGGTTTGTTCTCTCTCTCCCCTCATGTCAGAGGGGCCTCTTTAAGCTTGCAGCTATGCCTGCCAAAGTGCTGCCCCCGCCTCCTCTAAAATTCATTATCTTTTATTGGAGTGATGAAAGAGGGTTACTGGGCTCAAAGAGGTGGACTGTGTCTTCAAACAGAGCGCCAGCCTGCGACAGACAATGCTGTGGCGGTACTTTGAAACTCTATACACACACACACTTATACGCTCGCACTCTTTCTCACTTTAGTGCCTGTCCAACGCACACACCCATCAAGAGGCACCCTCTCATTCTCTCTTTAATGCACACAGATTATCACATCATTTCTCCTATTAGCCTGGGCAAACACACACACGAGCACGAACACGAACACCCCCGACACACACACACACGCGCAGGGTTATGACAAAAGCATAACCGCATCATAAAAAGACACTTAGAAACAAGACAAATATGCAGACAAAAATATATACATACATACATACCTGCTAAAAGACAGGTTTGAGTTATTTAATAATTAAAATGAACTAGGCCAGCATACATTACTATTATTGAGTAAAATGTTTCCTCTCTTCTGTCGTGCCTTTCTAATCCCTCCCCTGTGCTAATTAATCTTATTTATACACTATTAAAACAAATAGTACTGTTGGACCAGTTCTGAATAATATAGACGCACTGTGCATGTCAAATTCATACAAAGACTCACGTTCCTCTGGTCTCTGCTCTGTTGTCCATTCAATTAACCACTGATGCTTCCTAATCCACCAGTCCCCACGGCTATACACACAGTCTTTAATGACCCCGTGTACAAGCGAGACACACTGCATGGTGCCACCCTACCCCTTCCTCCCTGCCTCATTTCAGATGACCTTTCCTAGTGAATAGACATTCAAAATTCATACCTCTGGTTACGTCCAGTCAATTGAAATGTTTATATCATAAGCGTAAACTCAGCTTAAGGCCTTTAGAACTAATCTCTAGTGTTTAGCAAATAAGACAAGTACCAAGGTTTCAAGACACTTAGCAATATCATCGAGATGTTGCACTGGTGACCGCTTGGTACTGATAATCTACTCTAGTAGCTAGCCAAGGATACGTTGTATGTCTATTGTTGGTTAAAGCACTATATACCTGTGTCTGCTATGTTTACTTCAGTAAACAAAGAAAGTACAAGTACTCACCTCTCCACAATGAGGTAACATGCTATCTGCTTGCATCCCTCTCTGCAAGCGCTGTTGTAGCAGATGAACATGTCCTGGGGCCGACGTAGGTGGTATGGACTGCATGCTGCCATTGTGGAATCCACCCAAGGGAACGGTCCCCATTTTGGAAGCATGAGGTTCAGGATCAAAATGCCTCAAAGGCTTGGTGTTGTTTAAAGAGAAAGTTTCTGGACCCATGTTGCAGGGGTTGCCTTTGCTGAGTTGCATCTGGGCAGATTTTGTCTGTGATTGTTGCATGAGCATTTTGAGACTGTTGCTGGTAGGCTGGCTGGCTGTGATGGCTTTGTAGAGCTGACTGGACATGTTGGGTGGCTGACTACTCTGTGAATTATAGGGACATCCCTGTGTGGAAGGCTGAGTTCCAGACTGAGTTGGACCAGCTGGACTAGGGTGTTGTTTTTCTGTTCGGTAAGGAGGTGATGGTCTTGTGGTACCTGATGATGGGGGTATACCACTCAGATAATTTGCCTGGGAGCCCTGGACAGCAGAGTTTGAACCACCAGGTGGAGTACTTCCTGGAAGAAGTGGGTTTTGTGGGCTAAAAGGTGGCTGAGCAAGAGCTGGACTTGCAAGCTTTTCTGGTCTATATGGTGGAGAAGGTCCAGCAGATGGGGCTGGAGTTATGCTGGAGATGAGAGAGCTTTGAGGACTCTGGATGCTGCTGGCTGGGCTGAATGGCTGCTGGTGGGGGGATGAATTGGGAAGCTTGTCCCCTGGTCGGTAAGGCGGTGATGGACCAGCCCAAGAGGATCCCTGCTGGCCCAGTGATGACAGACTTGACTGAGCTGGTGGTGGCCCGCCACTGCTGGTGGAGTGGTGCTTACTATTAGATGCCAACTGCTGAAGCTGCTGGGCACGTGATACCTCACGCCAACTGGAAGTGGACCGGTTGGAAAGTGCGGCTGAAAGCATCGGTGATCGAGCTTGATTTTGGCCCTGGGAAGAAGATGAAGAAAGGGGTGATGCTGAAAGTGGGGAAGGGACTGGTTTGGATGGATGTGGTAGGTTATAAGGAGCACCAGTTGGACTAGGGCCCATCTGAGGAGACCCTGCTTGTGGAAATCCAGGGGATTGAGTGAGGTGGGCTTCCAGGTGAGAAGCTCTTTGTGGAGAACGTTTAGGAGTTCCACTCCCCTCAGGGTGGGCAAAGCTTCCAGCACTACCTGTTTGCTCATCAACCTTGTTTCCTAAGATCTTCTCAATGTCCAGCTCAGGTAAAGAAGGGTCAGGGTTCTTTGTAAGCTCATCCAGAATATCTTGAAGCTCCTGTTCTACAGAAGGAGCTGCTGAGTTCCCATTTGGATTATAGGTGGGTGCCAGACTGCCTGACCCTACAGCTGGTGCACCAGGGTTGGGCTTAGGAGGCATATTATAGGGAGAACCCAAACCGTTATTGTTATTGTTCAGCCTGTTTCCTTCTAGCCCACTTCCTTGGGCACCCAACCCAGTTCCAGAGGGAAAGGGGTGTTGCGGATAGCTTGGACCCATGGCCAGGGTAACATCCTCAAGGCATAGACGCTTGGTACTTCCCTGGGTCATTGATGTATCAGAGACCCCGTTTACTGAAGCAGCACCATCCACAGCACCAGTCAGCTTCCTCTTCACTCCTGGCAGCTTAGGGAAGAAAAAGATAGCACTGTTAGAAACCGCATCTATTCAGTTGGCATTTATTACACTGCTACACAAGCATGACATCAGATTACATCTGAAATATTGGACAAGGTCCTGGATGAGCACAAACTGCTACATTACTCCAAAAGTGGAATGTCTCATTTAATCACAGAACTCAAACATTTAATATTCCATATTTAGATGCAGCAATGTGTACACATGTGAGGTATAATCAGTGATGAATAAACACTGATCACATCAGCAACTCAGCTGCCTTTCTATTTGTGCCAGGAGAGGGATCATTCATCATACCATTTCCAGTACTAGCTTAGTCATCACTTTGTCAGTCTACTACAGTATTACCCAAGTCCCAGATCTCTGCAGAGCCCTTTGGGTAGATTAGGACTAAAAAGCCACCAAACATAAAGATCTCATCGACATTCAGGGATGTCAAGATGTGGCAAATGTGCACACCAGCAACAAAGCAGAGTGACTATACTATAAAGGGAGCATTGCCTGATTAGGACATCTACAGTCATAGACAAAGACTACTGTAGAAGTTTCAAGGTCAACCGAGGACCGGCTAAATGTGTGAAATTGGAAAAAAGACACCTTGAGTAATATGCTAGAAAGTAGTGTGTTTACAGAGACAACCTATAATCCACTCTGTGTGCGAAAGAGCGCAGCACAGTGAATGACCTTATTTAATAACAGTAACCACATACTATATACTATGAAACCTTGAATTTCTTATTATACTTCTTAGTGGCTTGAGAAGAAAGAACATTGTCAGCCATTTACCTAACAGACAATGTACACTTCACACACATACAAGATACAGTATATTCATACTTGCACAGTATATTTGTCTGAATGGAAGAGGTGTGGAACCCATGTAATCAACTTCCTAAACACACACACTCTTTCCGTTCCACTCTTCCTCCTCCACCTCTCATCACCCCATTTTCCCTTTTTTTCCCCAAGATGTGTTTTCTCATTGATTCTAAAACAATAGAATGCAGTCGACACACCTTCCCTGTATCGCCAAGCTGTCTGCAGTGTCCACCCTGCTGTGCTGTGCTGTGTGTGTGTGTGTGTGTGTGTGTGTGTGTGTGTGAGAGAGAGAGAGTTAGAAAGACGGGTAGGATTGTGCGAGCTAGACACGTGACAAAGGGGAAGGGTGTCTGCATGTGTAACAGAATATGAATTACTTCAGCCATCATTTCAGTGTTGCTGTTCTTTCTGTCTCACTCACTCACTCGTTCACTCAGTCACTCACATACAGATTCTCTCGTTCTTTCTCTCTCTCTCTCTTACACACACACACATTTTTTCCTCCATGCCAATTTTACTCTAAGCAAACACATCAATACAGACACAGACACATCAATTCTCTTGCTCCCTCCTCCCCTCCTCGTTCCCCCTCCTTCTGGATTGGAGGGACATCTTTCATTCGGCAGCAATCGGATTTATCTCATTATGACTGACACCGCCATCTGTCACCGCTGAGAGCAGGCATGTGTGTGTGCTTGTGTATGTGTGTGTGAGTGCAGAGAGAGAGAGAGAGAGAGAGAGAGAGAGAGAAACCACATAGACCTGTCACCCATACCTTATGATCCTATGCATATACATTATAATTATAATTCTTGAAAGATGCCACAAAGACGTTGTTTTGTGTTCCATTATTTCGATGTAGGTGACAAAAAACACAAACACACACTACCTCATATGTAAGTAACAGCTTACTGCCATTTTGGTGTCAGTAATGAGTTTGGCTCTGGTTCATTTTGGGAGCTTTATATGACTGAAGGCCAATTTTATTTTTTTTTCGTTTACACCAAAGTTCTATCTATTTTATACTCACATCTCTTTGATTCACCTTCCAGGAGTCTGGAGCGCTGATTGGCATCTGCATGTTAATCCAAATCATGGATGCACAGTCCACACACCACTACAGTCACTGTTAATCGGATTATACAATGTATCACGGAACGCAGCGTCTGCATGGCATACCGCCACTGTGTGCGTATATCCCACGTTTTGGGTTTGAATTTGCGATTCTGGACTACTAATATAAAGTGGAAACAATTGCAATTTGAGCATCTGGGTTTGTGTATTCTTGTTATGGAGATATTTCAAATGTAATAGGGCTATTTAATGATTTATATCTGGTGTTTTCTCCTCATCATTCCATAGCTATTAATCTTAGTTATAGCCTAGATCCTATTATTACTCTTACAAGTGGACCTTCCATAAAAGCTTTTATTGATCCAGCTCAGTGCAGACCAACGTGTCCTTCTCTGCTCTGCGAACTAAATCAAATCAATTCAGTTGCTGAAGGCTTTTTGAACACTACCAAGTGACCCATCCCAAAGCCTTTCAGTGTATGTCTTTATTTGAGACGTTTCAGCTTGTGTTTTTTATGTAGTGCATGTATACATACCACCGACAATAATTGTTGCACAATGTTTCATTTTGCTAAAAAATAATAAAAAGTGTCAGAAAGTGTAATATTTGGTATTTGTTAATATTTGGTAACCCTAGACAGTAAACGCCATGTTTCACAGCACATTGCACAACATCCCAGATGTGTCTGATAACGTTGAGATCTGGTGATTAGGTGGGAATGGCAACACCCCAAACTCATATAAGTGTTCCTCTAACTGTAATTTGGTGTCTCTAGACATGTGTGGCGGTGCATCGTCTTGTTAGAAGAGGCCAAACCCATTAGAATGAGTGTAGCACATGATTGCCAGAAAAGGAGCCACACACAGTGTTTACCTGTTGTTTGTAGATGTACCAGGGGTCCCACAGAATTCCAGCTAAACAAACTCCACACCATTATGGAGTCACCACCAATCTCAACCAGTTTTTTTTTGGCATGTCAGTGCATGTTTCTACAGAACTAACTAATAATGCAAGGGGCAGTTGCTGGGGCGGTGAATAAGTGCTATTAAGAAACATATTTTTATATTTCATTTAGTAATTCAGCTTTTAATCTATATAATTCATCCTCTTAGAGATAAAACTCACTTACTAGTAAGAAGAATTTGTGGTTATGCTTCATGAGTGTTTAAACAGCTTATGTTTAATCACTCATGAATAGTCCAGAAGCTAAAGTAAACGCAGTGGATTAGACAATAAAAGAAAAGGTGAGTCTCAAAACCGTCTCATCCTTGCTAAACTGTAATAGTGGGCAGTGTAGCCACCTCACAGCTCCAGACGTCCAGGTTAAATCCTGAGCTCAGGTTACTATCCGTCTGTAGTCTCACATGTTTGTGCTGTGTTTGCGCGGTTTTCCTTCGGGATTCTTCGGTTTCATCCACCTCCCCAAAAACATACAGATTGGTGGATTAGATACTCTAAACCGCCTCTAGGTTTGTGAACATGTGTGCATGGGACAGACTCTACCATGACCATGACCACGATACAGAATGACAGTAATGGTTGTACCCACATTCCACAGTCATGTTATATAGGCTTTACTTTCTTCACAGTACAGTACAGAGAAATACATACAAAAATATGGTGGTTGCTGATCACCTCAACGGGAAACTGGAATATTTCACCCGAACCACATACATTATAATAATTCCCTATATAATATTTCAACTTTCTAAAGTTTCTGAAACGGTATGGCTTAACAGTGCCTTCACTGTAAATAGAGACCTAGAACTGAGATCCTGTTGCCCTCCCTGGGGGTATTGGACTGTGTATTTGCAAAGTGATAGAGGCAAAGGGCTTTGGCGGTTCATATGTTTTACTATACAGAGCGGGCAACTGAGGACAGAAGCCACTCCCTCAGAGAACACAGCAACAGGATGAGGGCTGTGTGTGTGCGTGTGTGTGTGTTTGTGTGCGTGCCTGCATGTGTGTGTGTTTACGTATGTGTGTGGAGAAAAATAGAGAGAGGTAGGAGGAGTTCTGAGCCAAAAGAAGCAGCGAGGGAGGGTTTTAACACACACACACACACACACACACACACACACACACACACACACACACACACACACACACACTCTCTCACTCTCTTTAGTAGGTCCAAGCAAACAGCAATTAGTCTATACACAGGCGTAATGTGTACAAAGAAAACAGTCGTCATTAGGAGTATACACAAACACACTACATCTTTCTGTCTCTCTTTCTTTTTCTCTACCTCCCTCACACACACACACACACACACACACACACACACACACACACTCACACACACACGTTTTAAGTAAAGACTTCCTCATCGTAAGGATTTTAACAAAGTCCACATGAATTTCATGAGATCATGAAACCCTGCTGTAATCCTCTCTCTCTCTCTGTCTCATTCTCTCTCTCTCTCTCTCTCTCTCTTTGTCTCTCTGTCTCACCCCATGGCATGTAACGCTGTGTCAATCATCATTAGGAGCACCATTGTTGTGCCCTTAATTACTGCAGTCTCTGTGCTGCCACTGTCATTTAGATATGCTAATAAACAAAGAGCCGCCCGCCAGCCACGTGCTACACATACACTCAGCGCACTCTCTCTCTCTCTCCCTTTTTCTCTCTCTCTCTCTCATTCGTACACCCATATAACACAACGATTTAAAGTGAATGCTTTCACACGGGAGCAGGGAAGTGAGAGAGAGAGGACAGCGTGGCTTTAACCGATTGTAAAGAACACACTCCGACCGGCTCTAAAATACTCTCTCTCTTACAGACTACATGTGGGGTCTTCTGTAATGCAGGAACCTTCAGTTTAAACAGTGATCATCATCATCACCATCCTTATCGTTTTAAGACGTTAATTAAATAATCCATCATCATTAATCAGTTATAACTTTTATAATCAGTCACGCTTGTCTTTATTTGAATGTACAAGAGATCAGCAAGATTATGCCAGACCGTACCACCTTTAATATCCTGAAATATAAGGAAGAGACCTAAATGTGACCTATTTACAACACATGCTTCGATGCTCTGGATTAAATCGATGCCTTTTCCTCAATACAAAAAGGATGTTTATTAAACAAAAGCCATAAATAAATGCTCATGTGTTTTTAGGCTGAGCTTCAGCTGGTCAGTCCTTGAGTCAGACTCAGATGGTAGGTAGTAGTGAGCGTCTATGTTGGAAAATGAAGACGCCTGTGTATGTGTATGTGTGTGTGTAATCATGTGTGTGAGCACAGATGTTATCTGACATGGAACAGGTCGCAGACAGGCTAAAGAAGATTAGACACATGACTCCAGCCTGTACCTATGCAGACAGCAAAGAGGAAATCTGTCTAAAATGCTGAAGCTAATATTTAAAAATATTAAGCTCCGCAACCAACAAGACTCGATTAAAGTGCCTTTGAGCAAGGCACCTAACCCCCAACTGCTCCCTGGGCGCTGTGGATAAGTGGGTGCCCACCATTCTGGGCACATGTTCTCACTGTCCTCTAGTGTGTATGTGTGTGTTTCACTGCACGGATGGGTTAAATGCGAAGGCCAATTTGAGTGCACAGTGGTCAAAAGACTCATTCACTTTGCCTATGTATGCATATACAAATGTGTACACAGAACACATTTATTATTGTTTATTATTAATAGCAATTTTGGATCATGTGATTAAAATAATAGCAGATTGCTAGATTGTGTAATTAACCCAACATCGTTTGCTGTGTGTTTTTATACGAACACGGTTCATTAGCAATCACAGTTTTATTTTGACATGGAGACAGAAGTTGAACTGTAGTTGAACTGAAACTTTCCACCTCAGTCTCTGGCAGCCTTTCAGTTCTATCTGTTATCTGCTACAAGCCTTTTTTTTCCCTTCTGCTCCATACAGACAAAAATGTTTACTGTACTGCACTACACTTCTTCATCAAATATACACTGTCAAACAGTCAAACCGTGCCTAACAACTGCTAGAGACGGGCCTATGAGAAATACATAGCAATGCCACCTATGCATGTCATTGGTTGTGTTTGCCAAGGCACATAAAAAGCAGCTATAAAAGCTTCATAATGGTATGGGGTTTGTTTAGCTGACATTCCATGGGACTCCTGATACCTCTACAAACATCTCACACATCTACAGATGCCAAATTATGGTTAAAGGAACACTTATCTGAGTTTGGGGTTTTGCCGGTCCCACCTAAGTCACCAGATCTCAGAATTGTGAACCGTTCTGCAGGAAATTTGGTGCCTGCAGAATATTAGT
The DNA here is from genome assembly GCA_028565595.1 of Duopalatinus emarginatus. Taxonomy (NCBI): domain Eukaryota; kingdom Metazoa; phylum Chordata; class Actinopteri; order Siluriformes; family Pimelodidae; genus Duopalatinus; species Duopalatinus emarginatus. The sequence continues at coordinate 11,361,979 of JAOVVF010000042.1, read as the reverse complement.
GGAGTCCAGGGCCCATGGTATTACTGCAGTCCCATTCTCCTGTGGTGGCCCTTCCAAGAATTAAACTGGTATAATAGTCTTGTCTGGCATTTCGGTGTATTATATCCTTAATGCTGTTCCTCTAGGATCTGTGACATACACCTACACGTCCATTGTGTTAACTACTAGTGTTGTATAGGTATTCAGTCATTTGAGTCAACTGACATCTATTTTTATGTTTAAATGAGATGTGGTGTATCGTTGTTGTTCCTCTATAATCCTACAGGTGGCGTCCTCTAAGCAACTCACATATATTTGCTGGCAGCAGAGCATTGTATGTGTGATAGGAGTTAATAATTTGTGTAGAAATTACAATTATAGTGAATAGTATTGTACTGATACATGACACCTTTTTACAATTTAAAACAAATGTACGGACGAACACTTATCTAAAACTACTACTGGGTCATGGGGGGTGCTGGAGTGTATCCCAGTGCTCAATGGGCAAAAGGCAGGAACACACATACACACCTAGTATCTCTATTTTACCTAACATCATGCAAACACTGTACAGGATAAACATCCAGTACGAATCTGATATATTTTATAAAGAGTGTTATACATTGTTTTTTTCCCTGTGGAGCAGAAGGGAAAAGGACGCTGACTGTCCAGCTGGGAAACTGAACCCAGACCCTTCTTGCTGTGAGGTGACAACACTACCCACTGCACCACGGTGCCACCTGGGGTAACTTTGGCCTTCATCATTTAAATGATAAAGAGCAATTGGATGTGATCCGTGCTTGTGCATAATGCTTTTTTTTTTACATGGTTCAAGGTTGTAATTTTTTTTTTTTTTTTTTAAAAGGTCATATTACCCTTTCATATCGTATTGTCATGATATTTTAATTTATATTTATATAATTTACTGTTGTTATAGTATAGTTATTACTGAGTTATTACACTTGTATGGTGTATCAAGTGTGAACACTACACACATTATTGTACTTAATAATACAAATTAGGAACAGTTGTGTTATATGAAACATAATGTTTGGATCCATGTGTGAACCACTTCTGAAATAATAATAATCCAACTACACCATACTACATATCTACCTAACATGCGCATTACCTGAAGATCCGCAGTATATTTATGAACTAAACAGAGCTCGGTTCTCAATGGTTTAACCCTGAGACAGGATTACTAAGCACACACAAATCAGTTTGGGTAGTAGTCTGCCATGTAAGCCATGGGACAGAGTGGGAGATATTGACCAAAAAAAAAGAGAGAGCTCTGAATGATTAAGAGAAGCGTCTACTGCTACCACGAGCAGATGAAGCTGAAATTCGATCTCAGAGATCATATCACCGTTTTAGGAACTAGAAAGTTAGGTTAGGGCAGACGGGGGCTCCAGTCGTCAGCACACACACAGTGTGGCTGCTGACCACATACAACAGGCTCACTTTTTCCTCAGTGTCTACGTCATGGCTCTCCGTCATCCGCCCCCTCCGGCTGACTGTACTGGAAGTCATCACTGCAGGACATCTGCACGGCTCTAATCACTGTTACGAAAACACTCTGACACACCAAGCCTGACTCTCTATACACTCGTTGACACAAATTTGTGTGATGCTTGATGGTAGGATGGAGTGAAAGTGTGTGATAGGTGTGATTACTGTTGATGGCTCTGATATAAAGAGAGCTATTTTCTCATGTCAGGTGTTTTGAACGGTGCTATAATTATCTGTGTAGAAAGACACAACGCATCCATCATGTTTGTAATCGAGCTGAACTCCTCGTACTGTCGTGTCCCCCCCCCCCCCCCCCCTTCTTTCCTTAGTTTATTTGGTACATGAGGACAGCAGCGTAGATTTTAAACACCGGTTTAAAACGGCTCCAAAATCAATAGACGGCGTTGTCTTGGCGGCGTTGGCCGCTTCCCTCAGTTTATTGATGTTTGAACACTGACCTTCTCTCTTCTGCCGCTCTTTTCAGCGAGCAGAGGAAGTGTAGAAGAGAAGAAGGAGCACCAGAAAGGGAGAGAAAGTGCTGAGGGTTAGAGAGCGGTGTGTAGTGTTTAGATAAGTTCACTGCTCTTACTTTGACTCAGCTTTGTGTTCCTGTTCATGTCAAGCATTCTCACGCGTGTGTGTCTGCGTGGGAGTGAGGTTTGGGTTTTTTTTTCCGGTTTGATTTCAGGAACTGACATTTCCTAGGTAAGAGAACGAGATCTAAACAGAGGGGATCTCCTGCACGAGAATGTACACAAACACAGACACAGACACAGACACAGACACACACGTTATGTACACTAAAGTCAGAAAGATAAAAAAGTGCTTCAAGCAAAGGAATGATTTAACACATTTATGCACATGGATAATAGCCACTGACAAAAACAGTTAGAGAAACCCTTATACACATAAAGACGATCACCAGTCTACACACACACACACACACACACACACACACACACACACACAGTGCTTATGGGTGCAGAGTGCGGGAAGGTCTGAATCTTGAAGCACTGTGTTCAATGAATGTCAATGAACTAGCAGAGAAAGACTGAAGGGGGGCAAGAGAGAGAAAGAGAGAGAAGAGGGAGAGTGAGAGAGAAAGAGAGAAAGAGAGAGAGAGAGAGAGAGAGAGAGAGAGAGAGAGCAAGCAAGAGAGAGAGAGAGAGAATGTGTGGCCTTTTCATTACAGTCAATAAATGTAAAACAAAGACAAAAGGAGAAATGAAAAGAATGACAACATGGTCCTGTGTGGCTTTGTATGCCTGTGTGGGTTTTGTGTGTGTGTGTGTGTGTGTGTGTGTGTGTGTGTGTGTGCATGTTTAGATGGTGAAAGTCCATTCATGTTTTCGCTCGTCATTTCCTGCACTGCTGTAACACAGTGATTATTTGGTCTGTTTATTAGTGAAGTTGGTTGGATGCTGCAATCTCACTAGCTGTTTAACAGACACATTGGTATTTTAATAAATAAGTCGGTTCTGTATGTATGTATCTATGTGTGTGTGTGTGTGTCTATATATAAGAACAGCTGCAGGCTAGATCTAATTTAGTAGCTCCACTAGTCTCACTGGACAGTCCAGCTGCGTCAAAGAACCAATGAGTCACACACACACATGCACACGCACACAGAGTGAGACAGAGAGAGAGAGAGAGAGAGAGAGAGAGAGAGAGAGAGGGAGAGAGAGAGAGAGAGAGAGGGAGGGAGGGAGAAAGAGCGAGATGAACTTTACTTTCATGCCCAGGTTGAGAATGATGAGACAAGAGATGAAGGTCAGAAGAAAAACTGTTGTCTCATCAGTAAGGTGAATGAGACACCAGCTATACACAGTAACCTGCACTTCAGCAGGCGGAATAAACCCTGACATGTTAAATACAGTTATCATGATCTTAAAACACATTCAAACAAATAGAAACTTAAATTAAATGTTCTGCACGAAAATAAAGCATTATAGCAACTTATGAGATATCCATGATCCTGATATGACGCTTATGTGGTTTATTAATTTCCTGGAGGAAAATGCATGTGATGCAGTGTACAGGGGTTCACCAGCCAAACAGCAGTGCCTTTTTCTTTCAGTAAAAAAAAGTAAAATCTCACAGATACCCAAAAAATGGTAAATAGATTACCTTTTTGGTATTTAAGCGGCGAGAGGCAAGGCGAGTTTACTACACAAAGGTAATTTAGAAGAACATACATAAGAATAATAAAGAATAATAATAAAGAATAATAATAAAGATCACATCCTGAGATCTTCCACCCCTTCGTTTCTTGAAGGTCTTTGCCCCCTGGCCAAAAAAATGTAATGTAAGCAAGTAAATAAATAAATATACAAATGAATGAATGAATAAATAATTAAACAAAACAAACAAATCAATAAAACATTACAGATACAATGAGCTCTACCTTGTCCGGTTATAGAGTTTGTAAGTCATTATGGCTGATATGTGAAATGCTCACAGACCAAAAAACAATTAAAAGAAACTAAAAGAAACATGGGAAAATTTATTTTTTAAAATTCACTGTGACAGAACTGCATGTTTAGTGTCGTTCAGTGAGTACTGTGTGATTATGTACAAATAATTGTAGTGGTTTTAGGGTTACTGTTAGAGACTCATTATTACATCTACATGAGGCAGCTGTGGCTCAGAGTTCAAGAACTGGTCTTGTGACAGAAAGTTTTTCCGGTTCTCCTCAGGTTAAATGCAGAGGGCAAATTCCTCTGTGTGCAAGCACAGTGGTCAATGATGTTCACACCGTTCCTTTGTAATGTAACTTGTAGACAATAAACAGTATATTCACATCACACACTTCTAGTTTCCTTTACTATGTTAAACCTAAATATTGTCCCCTCCCCACTTCATTAGTAGGTACTACAATAATAAATCTGTCATAATTAGATCCTGTGTATTTCCAGCCTGTTCAATGCTAAAAGAAGCTACACACTCTGAACCCCCGACACAGTAACCTTTGACCGCACTATGAGCACTGAGCTCTCGCTCGTATATTATATGTGCAAAACGGAGAAGCAAACCCAAGAAAGGACACTTAAAAGACACACACGATCTTCTACACTCACAGTGACAAGGCGTTGATATGAGCGAGCGAATGAGAGAGAGAGAGAGAGAGAGAGATTGGAAAAGGCTGAAATGAGTTATACAGACTGGCTGGACATAAATGAAAAAACGAAGAGTGAAACAGAGGAGAAGCCAGACTCTCTCTCTCTCTCTCTCACACACACACACACACACACACACACACACACAGAACAGACACCGTATTCATTTCACACTTGTCAGCTGCAAGAATCAATATGAAACACAGCCTGAATGAGGAAAGACAGACAATAGAAAAGACAGAGAGAGAGAGACAGAGAGAGAGAGAGAAAGAGAGAGAGAAGTAGAGGGAAAGAGAAAAAGGCTTTTCTGTCTTAGGAGGAAAAAAAACCTCCAACTATTTAAAATGAGCGACTAACAGAGCTCCTTTGAGTAAAACACATCAGCTTCGAGTTTAATTCTAGTGTTTTTCATTGTTACACGGAATAGTAAGGTATTGTCCATAAACAGAGCTTGAAGGCTTAAATACATTTTTATTTTTATACAAACAACACACACATGCACAGATCTCTCTCTCTCTCTCTCTCTCTCTCTCTCTCTCTCTCTCTCTCTC
>JAOVVF010000042.1:11303067-11348067 GCA_028565595.1 Duopalatinus emarginatus | reverse complement strand
ATTACGCATGAGTTTGCATGTATGTGTCAGTGATTATATGTCTGATTTCCCATGACATGCAGACAAGTTGAGAGGTGTGCGCGTGTGTGTGTTTGGGGGTGGGGTGAATGTGGAAATAGGTTAGCCCAGACCAAATTTGGTGGCACAAACCCAACACAGACAGAAGAGAGCCTAGGGGGAACTGCACACACACACACACACACACACACACACACACACACACACACACACACACACGCACAGACACACACACACACACAGATGCACAACCATACACAAAGCCAGCAGCACAATAAGAAGTGAATCAATAAACAGCATACTAACGGCAAGATTCCAAGTTTATCATTATATGCAACAAAACCTGTCATCCATGTTTCACAAGCAGTAGATAAAACACCTTAGGCCATAATCACAACCTACAATTAAATGAAAACTGATATCTACTTGCCTCTTGTGTTTTAATAGTACTGAAGTGCTGTTTTGTTTTTTTTTTAATGAAAAAGGCAAATACATCGTATTATATTCTAATATACAGGCATATAGTCAAACCAGATTCACCAGAATGTCTAATGTGAAAAATTTCCACTAAAAGCTAAAGCTGTCTGAATAGAGGTGGTCTGAATACAGGTTAACAGAAACTGAAGCAGAACAATATTAATCATGCAGATTATACTCAGCTTATAAGGTAAAAAAGACTAGACTACTTGGCTGATCACTGAGGCTGATCTCAATGTAAAGGTTTTATTAAATGTCATGGCTGTAAGAACGCCTTTAATTTCTTGGCAAAATAAAATAAACCCAAACCATACGGAACTAGATTACAGTTATATCTCCAGGTAGCTACATACAGCACTAGACTGTGACGGACTGGCCTAGTATAATTGTGTTCCTGCCCTCGACATGAAAGCAGATTCTGGAGACAAACTGCCTCAGACAGCAGTGTGTAAATATGCTACTGGCAACAATGCTAATCGGTGATACTGACAGCAAAATGTTTGGCTGTGATCATGTTTCTGATCACCGCACAAGCTATAAATAACTAACTATACAGATTGAGTGCTGGAAAATGTATCCATAAGGATAATGTCAGCTGGGGGTTGCCAGATAAATCTGTCAATAATGTACCATACTGTGAAAATGCTGTAAAGTGAAAACAATCTTTAAAAAAAATAAAATAATAATATTTAAATTAATAATAATTTATTTATTATATATTATTTAAATTAATAATTATAATAATTAAAAATAATTCAATTGCGCCTTTAAAGACAAATATTAATAATAATACGACATGCAGTAAAACGTAATAAAGTATTTAAAAAGGTTTTTTTTAATAAAAAAAAAAAAAGCATGACTTTTTTCTGAAACAGCAGTCACAGGTGCGGTTTGTGCAGTTAGCAATAAGTGTCTTTGAGAATGTGACACCATTCTTCTGTGCACTTTAACTGTCACATTTGCCTTTTTCTTGCACACATAACCCTTTGTTACCCTTTTTTGTCTTTAAGGTCTGACTTTACGGACATACAAGCTTTTTTTTTTCTGTAATTTATTATTTTGTGTAGAAATTTGTACTTGTCAGTGCATCAGCCATGCCGCTTATAAGGCCAGATGACTACAGTGTCTCCAGTTCCCAGAATTCCCAGCAGCAGCCAAACACGGCTTCCCCCGACACTGACTCTACTATTTTGGGTTTTTTAATACCCATTTTATGTCACTGATTATGTCTGATGTGTTTTCAGTAACCCCAGTCTTTGGCTTGTCTATTTAAGCACTGTTTAGTTCACTGTTTAGTTCTATCTATCTGTCTGTCTGTCTGTCTGTCTGTCTGTCTGTCTCTGTATATATATATATAGTAAATGAAATTGTACTAAAAACTTTTGCACGGTAGAAAAGTGTAAACTTGAACCTGAAACTAAGCTTGAACAGACAGAATGAGATTCAATATGAAATCCCGTAGTGTTGTTATTGACGTGTCAGCTGTGTCCTCAGGGACAGCAGGTTAGATTAACTTGTTTTTTTTTATCCAACAGACAAGATTGCTTCTATAACTAATGTTGCTGTGACATTTCTGTTTCTGCCAAGCCCAGTTTTATTTCTGAATAAACTCAGTATAGCTGAGATGACAGCGCAACTGAACACTCAGTTGCAGTTCATAATCACATGACCTCACAGGTGTGTTGTGATTCGCCAGGAATAAGTTTTGATAAATGTGGCTTTATTTTCTGTCCTGAGAAGCTCAAGCTCCTATAACGTTTCACAGCCTAAAGTTTAATGATCATATGAATATAAACTGGCAATTATTGGCAATCATTGTGATTTTGAGCATTATAATTTCTGGTTGAAATTCTAGTGAATCTTACTCAAGTTCCATATCTAGAATGAAACTAGTCACAGTCTGGACACACACACACACACACACACACACACACACACACACACAACCTAATTAAAAACACAGTTTGTCTTCTCCTGGCAAAGAAAAACAAGCTTTTGAGCTTCATATTAATGAGCAGCACCTCATTATAGTTTAAACACACACACACACACACACATATTGCTGCATTCCCTTAACACACAGACACACACACTAACACACATACACACTGTCATAAACACACAGCAGAGCAGTGCGCAGAGGCATTCACTGAAATTCTTTGCAAACATTTACTAAACTGGTGTATACACGCGCGCACATACACTCACACTCACACACACACACACACACACACACACAGACAGACACACAGACACAGACACAGACACAGAGAGAGAGAGAGAGAGAGAGAGAGAGAGAGAGAGAGAGAGAGAGAGAGAATGCACATATTCTGGGGGAACTTTGCATGTGTGTCTTTGGAAGCGATAGAAATAGAGAGAGGGAGAATGAGAGGGATAGAAAGAGAGAAAGACAGAGAGAGGGACAGGAACAGAGCAGGAGAGACACTGATAGGAATATGATGAATGATGAAGTGGTGAAGGATGGAGAGAAAAAGATGAAGAGCTGGTTTCTCTTGTACTGCACTGCCCTCAGCCCATTACTAAGGGGATGTCCCTAAGGACATGGGCACACACTCTCATACACTCATATACACATACATGCTCAGTGAGAGAGAGTCAAACAAAGGACAAAATGGAGAGGTAGAAAGTGAAAAAGACCCCCCCCAACACAGAGAGAGAGAGAGAGAGAGAGAGAGAGAGAGAGAGAGAGAGAGAGTAAAATATATCATCCGACCTGCAAAAAATACATTTCACTGGATTAAACACAGTTAATAAAAAATGTGCTCGAACCCCCTTTAATCAACACAAAGAGCCAAGAAGTCAGTCATGAAATATTAATTAAGGAAGTGATCAAGGTGTGTGTCATGAACCTTTCCACCACCGTTATCCACACCACAGATGAGCCAGTGTAAGAGAGGAAGATAAAAACGCTGTGTTTGTTTTATGAAAGCTGAAGATGGGGAGAGAGGTTACAAAGCCAAGGTTTCTCAAAATCCTCAAAGCAACAAACAGTGAGAGAGCACGTTAATTACTCAAGTTTGCACTGAGCAACACACACACACACCGATGAATACGCACAGATACACGCTTGCTGGGCACTGCGTCTTGTACCGGTAGTTAAAGCAGTATAAATATTCATGTGGAGGGCTGCTGCTGTCAGAGAGGCAGTTTTAAATGAATCACTCGACCTTGCTCCAGTCCACCAGCACTCCTTCCACAGGAACTGTACTTCAAGGCTGGCCTCCCTCTATTTATCCTTCTCTTTCCCCATTTGTTTGTTTGTTTCTTCCTTTTTTTTCTACTTTCTCACCCCGCTTATCTCCCACCTCATATCCCCTCCTTAGTGATTATAGAGACCCCTTAAGAGCTAAACTCTCTCTCTCTCTCTCTGTGTGTGTGTGTGTGTGTGTGTGTGTGTGTGTGTGTGTGTGTGTGAGGCTTCATCCGCTTTGATAAAGACGATTATTCGGAATGAGACAACAAGGGAATCTGCCTACCTTGAACCTCCTGCATCACCCCCCCCCCACCCCCCAACACACACACCCAAACGGTCTCAGTCTTCTTCTCTAATTAGAGCTTTTGTTCATTATGTGGGTGAGAGAAGAATATGTGATATGCGATATGAGGTGGGAAGAAAAAAAACAAAACGCTTTTCCTCTCCCGCATGCTGAGTCTAAAAGCCCTCTTTTAGATAAGCACGGGTTCATGACTGCCTACGCTTTGTACCTTTGTTTAATCTCATACACGACACTGAGCTCTCCTTCCGTCTCCCTTTTCCTCTCTTTTGCCTCTCCCTCATACACATCTCGCACTTATCTTCATTCACACTAACCGTTTCTATCTCTGTTTAACACCATTCTTCATCCATCCCCCCCCCCCCCGCTAATAAATCTTAGCACTGCCTATTTCTCACCCAGTAGTGTTTTCCCCAACACGTCACGGCAATTAAAGCCCTCATAAAATGGCGCCATGTAGACCCAAAGTGTGTGTGCGTGTATGTGTACTGTCATCCTGTATATGTGTGTGCGTTTGTGTCTGTGTGTATTAACACGTCCTTGAGGGGGCAAAAGAGGAGCTAGTTATTGATTGCAGGTCCCTGTACAACACACACTGCAGGCTGTTGATTTCTTCAGCCCACTGCAATCTCCTCTCTCTCTCTCTCTCTCTCTCTCTCTCTCTTTCCTCTCTATCTCCGCTGAACGCCTTTTCATTGAACCAATATCACTCTTTGCTTGTCCTCAAACCCAGTATAACCTGAAGCCATGTTTAAAGAACACTAGATTAGGGTATAAGTGGCATTAAAGTGCACTTGAGTGAGAATGTATACAATATACACCAGTGATATTTGCAGTTAATGAAATAACGAGAGCGGGACGCAGCACTCCATCTTAAGTGCAGAACACACCACTCAGGTCTGCTCGTACAGAGTGAAATACCCGAGGGGCTTCTCTCTTAAAGGGGCTTATTAGAGTGCGTGTGTCAAGCACCAGGTGCATGCAGGCTCTGGCTCTTACAGCAGTAAAACCTGGACTCACACAGATGTGCATATAAAGGAGCGCAGGTTTACATGCATATTTATATTATTTACACAGCTGTCATTCAGATGTGCCATTTACTAATGTGATTTATCCCATCGAGATTCATAAGCCTCAGCACTCGGTGTAATGTACCTGCGTGCATGACTGTTGTCATTACGAACTGGATGAAGCTTGAAGGTTACAGCTTTTAAACTGGAGCAGGTGTGTAAAAGCCATTCAGCTCTTCAACTCCTAGCACCAGTGTACTTTAATCAAGCCCAGCTCTACCACTACAAAAAACAGTCACCTCTTTAACATCTGAATATACATTAAATATATTGAAAGTTTGTGCTTTACACAACATATAATCAGATAAATATGTTCAAAATGCAAAAATTTTCTACTCTCTGAATCTCTGAAACTATTTCCAGGGCAAAAAATTCATGCATTTTAAAAATACCTACATTGCTGCATTAAATTACTAGGTTAAATAGTCAGATTGTGTTTGCAGATCACATTCAATCAGTGGAGTGGTAGAAGCTGGCTTGATTAAAACAAGGGTGTATCTACCGTCACTCTTACCCTAACTCTAGTATACATGGAGAGCACATATGTAGAACTGGGGATATTTGGCCCCCTGGAAACATAGTACGATCCCCCATACTGACAAGACTCGACTCGATCCCCCATACCGAAAAGACCCTTGAGCAAGGCACCTAACTCCCAATTGTTTTCCAGGGGCCATGGATAGGTCTGTCCACTGGTCCGGGTACAAGCATTCTCTGTCCCTTAATGCGTATGTTAAATGCAGATCAAATTCCTATGTGAGGTCAAATTCCTCTGCGTGTACAAGCACAATAGATCAATGAGTGGTTAATTTCACTTCACATAGGGATGACCCTGGTCAAAACAAGTTGATTCAGAATCTGTTATACAGAGCATACAGATATTAACGAGAAAGTTGAACGACCTTTGCTTGTGCCAAAACTTTTATATTTAAAATATATAAGATGCAAATAATGTACGTCATGTGTGTGTATGAGCATTCTGTGAAACTACTTGTTCAAAGCCCCCCGAAAAAAAAAAAACTAATTCCAATGGAACAACTATAATGTCAAACTTTTTTTGCAGAACTGCTAGCTAATATCTAACTGCTAGTAGACGAGTTTGAACGTGCATAGACATTTTAAAACTGAAACATATTAAACGTGAAGAATCAAAATCAGTTGAGGATTGCACTGATGAACATTACCTACTGCCAACATCTCTTAAATCCATGCAGGCTGGCATGATGAAAAATCAGCTGCGCTCTTGTAAGTGTTAATAACATGGCCCACCGTCTCCACATATATACACACACACACACACACACACACACACACATGTACATACACACGACTGAACCCCCAAAATAATAATCTTCTTAGTTACAGAGGAGCCAAATAATCTGGATGAAGGGGGATTTGATGGTCTGAATTAATGCATGAAGACCCTAGGTGCAGGCGTCACAGTATCTGCATAGCAATGCAGGCAGAAATGCGTCTATGGCACACCGTGCTGCCAACGTGCCAAAAAGTTAATAATCTGCCAAGGGAGAAATCGAGCCTTATGTTCATTAGTCATTAAAAAGGAATATTTTAGCAGCCGACGCTGAAGTGCTTGAGTGTCATAACAATTTAGAAGACAGCGAGAGACACCGAGAGAGCAAGAGAGTGAGAGAGTGAATATGATACTTATTATCCATGTAGGCAGCCTGTCTTGAAAAGGAGTCGTCTAAGGAGATCAATGCTATATCACACATGTACACAGAGACAGAGAGAGAGAGAGAGACAGAGAGAGAGAGAGAGAGAGAGAGAGAGAGAGAGAGAGAGAGAACCCTATCCGTTGGATTTTAATACGTCTTGTCTTATATCCTATGAGCAGTGAACAGAATATTAGAAGATTTAGCCGTCAGCACTGCTGTGTGTATTTACATAGCTCTTTGTGGGGACCCCCATGGCAGATCTCCATGATTTTTTTTACTATGCTTCACGGTTTTTAAACACTAGCTCACTCTCCCTAGACATACATTGATATGATGAGGGCTATTACTGCATTCCACTTTACTGTAAACTAGTAAAGAATGTACTGGGAATTTTAATTAAGGTGGGGTATATAATACCTGATGATTACACAATATCCACTAATACTAATACTAACACATGCATGTATATGTCTCTCTCTCTCTTTCTCTTTCTCGCTGTGTGTGTGTGTGTGTGTGTGCATGTGCGTGTGCTTGACATGGCCTACTCTCAACTAATCACTAAAGGACTTTTTGAAGATGTATTCCTGCTTGTACACATGCTCACACACACATACACATTGAGTGAAGTCATTTCAGCAGCTGCACAAACATGTGGAGAAAAATCGTTGTGGTGTGTGTGTGTCTGTGTGTGTGTGTGTCTCTCTCTCTCTTTGTGTGTGTGTGTGTGTGTGTGTGTGTGTGTGTGTGTGTGTGTGTGTGCACCATGTTTATTAGCTCCTAATGTGGTTGGAGGGAGAAGCACAGCTGGGCTGTGAGAGCAGGAGCACGAGGACGAAAACGGACATGACTGCCGTTCCTGTTTTTTTACCTCCCACACTTACCTCTCTCTCTCTCTCTCTCTCTCTCTCTCTCTCTCTCTCCATGATGTGAACATCACCTGGAAAAACACTGTCAGTTCTCCCTTTCTCACTCTCTCTGCCTACACTCCTTTTTGATACAAATGCTAGGTTAGGAATAGTGGATGTTCGCATGTGCTTTATGCAGAATTTATCAGCCTCTCTCATGCTCTCTGAAAGATCAGTGGAGTAAAGATTGCATTTCCTCAGATGTTTGCTCCTTTTCAGGAGTTGCGTGTGTGCTCACTGAACTATGCTCTTTTGGATGAACAGATACCAAACAAGAGCACATCTGTTCTAAGGGCCAACCGCTAACAAACATCTGTCTGACTGGCAGGAGGCACAGAGAGAGAGAGAGAGAGAAAGAGAGAGAGAGAGAGAGAGGGAGAGAGAGAGAGAGAGCGTAATAAATAAAATGAAGAAATAGGCAAAAAGAAAAAATACTCAGACAAATTGCTGTTGTTACAGTTCATAAGTATTATCACCACTACAATAACAGTTGTGTAAACTGATATCATTACCTAACCCTGAACTTAAACACTGATTTTGATATAGTTAACTCATCTCAGATGGCTAATATGCTATCTATCATGGAGGCTAGTTAGCATTCTTCCTTTTAAAACAGAGCTTCTTCTCAGTACTTATGTAAAAAAAAAAAACAAGGAAATCCCAGATTGGTTGATATATTATGTTTACAAATCAGTTCCACATTATTAGATTCGATAATCAGAACCTTTTCTCCACATAAACTAAGTGCTAAGCTAGTTGACTAGCTAGCTAACTCAGCCAGTGGTAGAATAAAAACAAGCTTGATTCTTATTTCATATTAACATTTTGTCTACTGTTAAGAAACTAATTCAGAGAAATGGCAAGGATAAGTAAGATTCAGGAACTAAAATGAGTTTAGATAAATGTGAACTTGTTTACTAACAGTAACGCAGGTAGAGCCAGGTAGAGATGTTGTGAGTTAGCATGATATCAACTGTTAAAGAGAAAGATGTGTAGAGATGTTCCTCAGCCATATTAACTTACTATTCAACACAGATCATTGTAATGATTTGAAATGACATGTTCAGAGGTGTTTAAAGCTGAAACCTGAGAAAGAGAGGGAATTCGACAGACTGAGGCAGAGCGATGGTGAGGCAGACAGAGAGAGGGAGACAGATTCCTTGGCTGTGTGGATGCTGTGGAATTTTGGGTTTAGTGGAGAGAAGCTCAAGTCCTGGCCATGTTTGTTTTGGACTCTTGTGTAAGGGAGAAATATGTTCCTCCTCCCTTCCAGCCTTCGCTCTGTTGCAACAGCAAACAATCCAGTGAGGCGCTACAGCGGCACTATCACACACCATGAGCCAGCAGCTTCTCTACCCCACTGTAGCCAACGGCTCATCTCAAAGCCAATTATTATCGGATTATCACCGCTGAGCACAGCAAAGTGAATCTTTATGATTCTGTGACAATGACTTTATTTTTTTCAGTCTCAGAATTTCACCTGAGATAATCATCTCCATGCTTACTACCTACCGTAATGCGAACAAGATTAGCCTACTTCGTAACAACGCTCTGACTTTTTTTTTTGACTCACATTCAGTAGATACTTGTCTCTCTGACACACAAGACACAAATCAGAATAAACAAGCTTGTGACAAATTTGTCAAATTGATAGCTGATAACATGACAGTTGCCTCAGCATGTCAGCAAAAAGCAAAAATTACTGTGCTTCACCGGCTCACAGTGAAACCGACAGAGGATTCATTTTGAAGTAAGCGTTATCACAAATGCACAAAAGAAAATCCACTCCTTTGAAGCCCCCTATTTTTGTGGTCTTAAGCTATTTTAATTCATTTTTAGATCTCTCTAGGGTTTAGCGAATCTGGGCCAATTAAACTGCTAGTGTACTAAGACATACAAAAGCAGGTCTGACGTCTGTTACAAAAATGAGCGACTGACACTAAAGCAAGACTGTGTGCCCTGAAACCTCATTGATAGCATTTTACTACAAAATAGGATGTGCTTGACAAAACATGTTAACATGTCTACAGATGACTCTTCCTCAGATCTTACTTTTTATTATTCACTCATTCACCTTAACTCATTTTATTCACTGATTCAAGAAGAGTGCGGAAGCTGTAAAAAAGCATGTCATTTGCTAATTAAGACTAATCCCATTGTTAACATCAGCTTTTTGCTCTGATTGCGCAATAATACTTTAACTTTCAAGCATGTCCACACCTTTATCACATTAAATTGCAGTGTTAAATTGGTGGGGTGTACCATTATTTCGACTTCTCTCAACACAAAGTCGGAAACTGTGATGCTATGTGGATATAATCCGGTGGAAATGTACACTAGGGCATTGGCAAGCTCGGCTTTACCTAATGACCCCTTCCTCAATTACATCATCAGCAGTCTGTAGGACTCCCGAGACTAAAGGTAAAGATACTTAGCCTGTAGCAAACTGCCTCACTATTTGCCACCTGCGCGCACACACACACACACACACACACACACACACACACACACACACACACACATATTTTCCCTTCGAGTGAAATTTTACAGTTATTGTACCAGTCCAAGTATGAGCTACACAGTGATGAATGCTGGAGGTTTCATGGAGTGCCTCCGAAAACAAATGCTTCAATATCCCAGTAACAGCTTAAGAATGCAGCAGAGAGGAGTGGAGATACAGATGTGTGTGACTGCCTTATGAATGATTAAACCTTTCTCTCTCTCTCTCTCTCTCTCTCCAAAGCAGACATCCCTTTTCTTTGAAAAAAAAAAAACATAAACACATTGTGGGTGTCTCTTTGTTTCCACTGCTCCATGAGGACTGTATCAGTGGCATGCACTTGAGCATGTATATCTCTGCCAAAATGAGCGTTCCCCCCTCGCCATTCCCATGTTCTCTAAAAATAAAACAGTGCAGAAAAAAAACACAAGAGCTTCAATTATCCTAATGTGGAGATATCTGGTCAGCATAACTCATATGCTTTGTAATCTGTGGCTTAAGTCAGTAGCAGGGAGAATTGTGAGTGTTTTGTATTCAATGAATAGTCTCTCTGTGTTTTTATATTAGCTAATTGGCTGTTTGTTTGCTGTGTTATCAAAACTGCTTGTCAAAAGTGAAGCGGTGCCAGATAACCGTCTTCATCCAGAGGTGGACAAATTACTGCACCAGGCACCTGGGAAAGCTGATTATGTACACAGGCGAGCAGTTTTTCATCCACACTTGCCTGACGGCTGTTGATATAATGTTAACCTAGTGTGTGTTTTTTTGTTTTACGTCACTCATCACTCATACTTTCTACTGCCTTTCACAAATGTTTGTTTAAACATAATATGCCGCTTAGTTCATATATTTCTCAATATTGCAAAGCATGTTGACGCTGTTGCGTATTTATTTCATACCTGCTATAATACACACATTAGCAAACTATATTAACCGTCCAGTTTAAAAAGAACACCTGTACACATACAGTTATCTATTTAGCCAATCATGTGGCAGCAGCACAATCAATAAAATCATGCAAATACATGTCAAGAGCTTCGGTTAATGTTCACATTAACACCTTGTTGATAAGAGAGGTCAGAAGAACATGGTCAGATTGGTTCCAGCTGCCAGGAGGGAAATAGTAACTTACATAGTCACTCTTTACAACCATGGTGAGCAGAAAAGCATCCCAGAATAAAAATAAATAAACAAATAATCAAACATTCTGGTGGATGCACTACAAGTCCACTCCTGTCAGCCATAAACAAGAATTTGAGGCTATTATGGCAAGAGACTTCCGTGTCAATGAGCTATTGGACAACTACATAAATAAGAAGGAGAAATGGAGCGTGTATGTCATCTGACTGCTCGTAGGATCTGTTTTACTATGTATATTAATTATCTTAAACAAAGTCTGGAATTGTTTTTTAGAAATTTGAGTCGAAATTATTTACGTGTGACGAGAAAACAGAGCAGTTCATAGCCAAACATGTTAGACAAAGACTTTCTGACTTCTGGGTAAAGGCACAAACATGCATTATCAGCAGAGGCATTATCAGGACAGAATAAAAAACATGGCTATACAAAGTCACCTCTCTCAGGGATTCTGTATTGAGCCACATGATTAGCTAGCCACGTTTTTGAGTTAAATTATATATTATATTATATTATATTATATTATATTATATTATATTATATTATATTGTATTTTATTAGTTGCCACTTTTTTTTCTTAACCTTGGTAAACATAGCATGAGATTGGACAAGTACATTAAAGTTCTGTCCAGTTGGACAGCTGATCAACTCATTTATTTGTCCAATCCTTAAAAATCTTTTAAACTCCTTAGATTCAAAATTCAGGCTTCTTTTTCTTTCCACATGGCAGCAGTGTTATGTGGGTTTAGAACAGCTTGAAATCAACCAATAAACTACCTTACAAACTTCAAACCACCACAACAGGTGCAAGCCACTATCTGCTATACAAGTGTTATTCTTCTAAACAAAAACCAGCAATCCTACGTGAAACACAAAGAAAGAATGACTGCAGTTAGTCAGAGAGTGTGTGCAAATGTTGAAACAGTGCAGATAGTCAGTAGTGACCGAAGCAGGTGTGTAAGAGTAATGACTGTACACTAATTCTATCTGTGTTAAGGAGTGCACCCTGATGGACTATAGTCTGTGTAAACATCACTGCAGTTCGAACTGAAAGACGTAGGAGGATCCGGCTGCCTAGTCAGACTTCCAGTGGGCAAAATATGTTTTCGTGTTTCAGACAAAACTCTGTTTCCATCTGCATTTCTATTTATTTTCTGTGGTCAAAGCCATTTGTGAACCACTCTCAGCTGAACACCTCCACAGTCAGACAGGAAACAGTGAATATTCCCCACAATGTCTCATTTGGGCTTCAGCATGTTAATTCCACATGTTTGTCTCAGCAACAGTCACATCACAGAGATGTTTTTACCCAATTACCGCAATGCCCAACGATGCAGTGCATCACGGCAACAGGATGAGTCAGTAATTACAGTTATTTATCTGAGAAGCTCTCGAGTCGATGCCTAAATTAAAATGCTGTTAGGGCTGAATATCTATTAATCAGTTATAGCAATTACATCGACTCCACCCATATACTGACCCTCTGGGTCATGATGGTCAGATGGTCAGTGCTCGACGAACGGTGTCAAATGTTGGAAGGCTGTGTGTACGACTGTAACCAGAGTCAGTCTCTAACCATGGTGCACAGAGCACGACATTAGAGCCCTATCAGGTTACTCCGAGAACCCTGTGCCACAATCTGTTAGTGTGGATGTGCAAACAGACACCCTGTTCCGCTAAGCACACGATTACCATAGCGATACTCTAGCTGACCTCGCGCACAAACACACACAACCGCAAGGAACAAAACAAATCGCAGCACCCAGAAAAAAAGAGGGACAGTGTGAGTAAGCGTGCAAATAGATGAGACCGTGTGAGAAAGAGAGAGAAATTATAGGGATCGTATGCAAAAAATAGGAGGGTGGGTGGAAGGAAGGGAGGAAGGAAGGAAGGGAAAGAGGAGAGGAATGAGAAAGAAAGGAAAATGTGCACACATGTGTAGCTGATGAGTGACTGAGAAACAATGGAAAAGTTCAGTGGAAAAACCTACATAAAGTGCAGCCTGGTGTAACAGTAAGTGAAAAAGAAAAAAGGGCTACACAAGCAAAATGCACAAAAAAAGTTCATGGAGAGACGAGAACACTCCATGGACACCTTTAGGTACAAAACAACAGATACCCTGGCTTCTGATATCGCTATGTATGCTTTACACACCCACCCACACATACACACACAGGTAATGGATGACACAAGGGAACATGGGAGGTGGAGGAGTGACCTAGAATACCACATTCAGCCAAGACAACAAGACAACAATGTAAAAGACAGATTTGTAATTCTTTCTAATACAAGACCATTAGCAGATGGATCTGCATCTCTCTCTCTTTCTCTCTAACTCTCTCTCTCTTTTTCTCCTTCACACACACATTCTTGTAATTCTAGTCTACACACTATAGTTTCTCTTCTCTAACTGAATAAACTTATAGACAAAATGTCTGTCTTTGTGTATGAATAAATAAACACATTCCCCTACCATTTCTGGTAATTAATAATTTACATCCAATTCCATTTGTATCACTCAGAAAGCAGAAGAGGGGAAAAAAGATCACAACTTGTGAAAAGCTGCCAAGGTTACTACGACAGCTGCTTCTGGGAATCAGTGCATTATGTCGGGCCAGGAATTCTGGGTAATGCTACTTTGGACCACAGATGAAAGCCGAGTTGTGTGTGTGTATGTGTGTGTGCAAATGAGAGTTTGAGTGCTTCAGTAGAATACACTGTCCTGCATCTAACAGAAAGGTGTTTATCAGATAACGCTCACGGCTGACTTGAGAGCTTCTGAGGGTTTGTACAGTGGAATAATAATAAAGAAGAAATAGTTACTGGATTAGTTGTTGTACTTTCACTTTTTGTAGTCTGATTTACGTTTTTAGTAAATGACTTGATGGTCAGTGACTTAGAAGTACTAGAATAGAAAGCCATTAACTAAGCAAATAAATATATAAATAAATAAATGGCATGCTCCTATAATAAAACGAAAGGTTTTCTGTGTATGTGTATGCAGTGTGTATTTTTTAAAACGGTAATATCTCCCAAAATGATATCGCTTCATTTCCTTTTCCGCATGTAATATAAATATTCCTAAATAACTTGCATGCATGACCTTTGCCTTTAGAACTTCCTGTCGTCCTCTGAGCAGCTTTTGGATCCTTTCAGTTCTCATATTCACTCTTCTCCTTCTTCCTCAGAGCTCTGATCTCATTCTGAGAAATAGCTTGGCTAATATAATAGAACAAAATAATAACGTGAGTGAAACTTCTTCGTCTTCCTCATGTTGTGGGTTTCTTATTGCAGAATGCATCCATATTACAAAGTACTGAAGTTCTTCAGAACACCAAGAACACCAAGTGCTTTCTTGTTTGATGCAGGATGCAACATTTGCGCTTAATGGTAAACGTCTGGACAAAATATACTTGTACACACTCACACACACACACACACACACACACACACACACATACATAAATACACATGCATACAGCACTTTCACGTACTGCTTTAAGTGTAATACCCCCCCCCACACACACACACAA
The DNA here is from genome assembly GCA_028565595.1 of Duopalatinus emarginatus. Lineage (NCBI taxonomy): Eukaryota > Metazoa > Chordata > Actinopteri > Siluriformes > Pimelodidae > Duopalatinus > Duopalatinus emarginatus. Next base: position 11,333,236 of record JAOVVF010000042.1, on the reverse strand, counting down.
ATAGACCACTTTCACATACACTTTTAATGTAATACTCTCTCTCTCTCTCTCTCTCTCTCTCTCTCTCTCTCTCATACACACAGGCACACACATAGGCACACACATAGGCACACATATAGACCAAACACATTCCCTATCCCTTTTCCCTCGGTTACACTCAATTTCATCACAATATCTGTCTCCCTCTCACCCAGTGCAAAATTACACAAAGTTCTGTGCTACCTCCAGCCTCGCCACCCAATTTGCCTGCATGTGTGTGTGTGTGTATGTGTGTATATGTGTGTATATGATGATGCAAGGTGAAATCACAACAAAGGTCTGCAGTATATGTTGCATGACAATGATGCAATGCTTCTTCATAGAGGAGGGGAGCGAGAAGGATGGAATGGGGTGTGGGATGAGGGGTTGGATGAAGGGGGGATTTACACTCTGCATTTGACCCAAATCATAACAGGGTTTAGTTGATGACTGACGGATTTACTACAGGACAAGAAAAACATCATGAATTCCATTAATCCCTAATTACCAGTGACTTCATATTTAAGGGTCTGGGATACTGATCAGAAGGTTGGTAGTTCAAACCCCAGCACCACCAAGCTGCCACTGTTGGGTGCTTAAACAAGACCCCTAAGCCCTCTTTGTTCTAGGGTTACTGGATCATGTCTGATCCCAGCTTTCTAACAAGCTGTGGGTATGTAAAGAAAAGGATTTCAATGTGCTGTAATGTATACGTAACTATTTGTTTCCTTGTAAATCCTGGGAATATTATTCTAATAAACAGCGAACAAAAGATCAGCAGCAGGTCAACACTGGGGTCTCATATCACATAAACACTTGTCGTAAGCATGAACTCGTCCATGATCCATGCTTATATAAATCAGCCTTAACGAGAGTGCACAGCAATCTTAATCTATATTTTCAGATTGACTTAAAGGCACACACAGAGACCTAGACAAGAGATAACATTGATCAAATCTGAGACAACATCCTATAAGAAAATGTTTTAATCATAAAAGTCACCAGACGAGATACAAGCTGGATGAATGTAGATCACATTCTGACTGCCTAAAGATCCATTGGATTAAAGCCTCCAATCTAATGGCAATTAAATGAACGTGTGAAATTAATATGTGGGTGATGTTTCAGACATAGAACGTTCCTTTAGGCAATGAGGCACAGCAAATTTTCAGCTCATATGGTGCTTCGTGGTCGATGAATGATTGGAGGCTAAGGATCAGCAACAAAGGAATAATTCTCGTTTCATCTAATAGCAGCTAATCCACATATAATCAAACAGTGCTTCTGTGATACCACTTGATATTGCGTTAAAATAATACGGCTAGCGTTCTTCACTGAGAGCTGATACAGGTGGATGCACAAAATAGATGAAGCCAGTGATACTTCCTCCAATTTTTTCCCCCAGAATGTAGACCTTGTAAGTACAAGGATTCCTGAGAACAGACTGTTGAAATAGACATGCGAGGCTGTTGGCTGTGTTATCGCCGATTTCCCTTCCTCTCCTACATATCTAAAGCAAGCATTGAGAGATGATAAGCAACCTCCTGAGCAGCTAGTAGGCAGACTGATCGCACACGGAGAGTCGGTTGTAAAGGGGTGGGTTTGAAGTAGGGTTGAGTTCAGTCAGCGAGGGTGGGTTCGGTTTAAACGGCGCTCTTTTCAGTCTCTGGTTTTCAGCAAAGTCATCGAGTCAGGAAAGGAAAAACACGCAATCTAATATTTGGTATGTGACTCCTGTTTGTTTTTCATCCCTAGGCAACACTGTTATTTCCTGGTGAGGGTTGCCTGATAGTCACACTCACGCACGTCCACTCATTCTCTCTCACTCTCTTTCATGCTCCATATTTCTCTCTCTGGCTTTTTTCCCCTCGCTCACATTGCACGTGCGTTCCCCTCTAATGGAAAGTTGGGTTACTAGACCAGAATGATAGCATGAACACTCCATAGGTTAACAACCATTTTCTTTTTTCTTTACACTCCCATTTTCTGAAGACTGAATGATTTTTTTTCTCTGGTCTATAAAAACACTTAGGTATTGTTTCCTTCTATGAGCGTTCATTCCAGAGAAACTAGAAGAGACGTCGGAAGGCACTCGCTCACTTATCACACGCCATCATGTTTGCTATTCTATGAATGATTACTGCACTTTTATAAATATGACAAATCCAGGAAGTAACAGCAGTGTACTTCGGCATAATAGACTAAAAGGTTTCCAGTGAAACCGGACATTTTGGACAGAAGTGAAAGCAGAGTGCTTTTTGGGAGGTGAGAAGGTGAAACCTAATATTCAAAATAAGTAATGATCTAACAGCTGTTATCAAAACGTGACATTTATGCCCAGGGTTCTCAGAGGTGTAGGTGAGCAACTGCGCTTACGTTTGCTGAGAGATTAACATTGTTAACGTAAGGTATGTCATTCTCATGCTGCTTGACAAACGTGTGTGAGTGGTAAACATAATGAAGGTCAACTGAGAACCAATCACTGCTCTGATTGTGTAGACCTGGATGTTTTTCCACATGGTGGACATACTAGACATTGTGCCACTAGATTAGTTTCAGTACTAAATTACCCATACTGAAATGTGAGGTTAACCTCCTGGCTCTTCTGCAACATGTTCCTTTCTAACACCCAACACCTGGTCTTTGTGACATGATTGTTCAACGCCAAAATCACTGTCTTTTTCTTTTTGTCGATTTTCTTTATCCCTGTCTTCCCCTTTTATCATGTCTTTACCCCCTGCTATCCCCCCTCCTCCTACACCCCCTCCCAGGCATGCAGCATATGGTTCTCCGCTGCGCATCAGCACAATCTACCATCTCCTTCTCTTCTTTTCCCCAAGCAAAAATAACAAAACAAGGCGGAGTGGGAAAGTGATCCAGAGCCTTCACTCAGACTGACAGTGTTAAACTGGAGGATGGAGGACGTGGACTGGTTTGTTCTGGATGCTACAGGCTTTGATGATGAATTGCGGGCTTTTGAGTTGGGTGATGGCGGCGTGTTTGAAAGAAAGCGTTGCATTCCTAACCTCTTGCTGATCTCATGCTTTAAGACCGCCGGCGAGACCAAAGTTGTTGTTTTCAATTCCGACACAACTTTGAGGTGGATCCAAGTGTATGCGCTGAGGCATTAGGACGGCCGCTCTCCCGTTACGGTGGCGGCTGTGCTGCCGGTGTCAGACAGCACTGAAAAGGGATCTAAGCAGCGCGCCGCCGAGATCTCCAGCGCATTTTCCCCCCCTTTAGCTGTGACTTCAAAGCGCTCGGAACTAATTTGGCCGGAGATCAGTTCAAGTCGACAAGAGCAGAAAGATCCGGTGCGGGGAATACTTACCGTGGGTGTAGTGTAGGTTGCAGTTCAACAGAAAACATACACTACATTGTGCTTAGATTAACTTTCAGACTGGTTTTTGAAAAGCTTTAAATAATAAAAATAAAAAATAAAATAAATAAATAAATAAATAAACAAACAAACAAACAAACAAATAAATAATAATAAAACCATTGTAGTCTGCAGTACAGGAAGAGCCGGGTTCAAGTCCTTTCTGTGTTTGCATGTTCTCCACATGTCTGTTTGGGCTTCCCCCAAGAGCTCAGGTTTCCTCCGACAGTTCAAAGACATGCAGTCAGGCAAAGTAGAGATACTAAATTGCCCCTGTGTGTGTGAATCTGTATGTGTATGTGTGTGTGTGTGTGTGTGTGTGTGTGTGTGTGTGTGTGTGTGAGTGTGTCTGTCTCTTTGTCTGCCCTGTGATAGACTGTCAGTCTCAGGGTGTTTCCCTGCTTTCAACCCAGTGACTCCAGTTTCCCTGTGACTTAGAATCAGGCTTAGACATTGAATGAATAAATAAATATATGTCTGAATAAATAAATGATTCCGCTTCATATTGCTCAGGGTCACAATGGATCTAATAACCAGACCCGGGAACACTGAGCATAAGGCTGCCAGTCCAACAAGGAAACCAAGTTCGCACACACTCACTGACACGCTCATTCACACCTCAAAACATTTTAGCGCATGTTTTTGGACCGTAGGAAAACACTAGAGCACCCAGAGAAAACTGGAAACCCAAAAGAACCTGTGAAACACCACACAGACAATAACTCAGCTCAGCATCAAAGCAATGCCAATAACAACAATAATAATAACCACAATAATAATATGGTAATTATGTTGTGCCTCGCCTGCCTTGCAAGCGCAATCACCTTTTTAATGTTTCCTTCTATGAGCCAGCTTTAATTTCTAGTCTCACCAATTATGAGCCATTACCTTCTTTAATTTGCTGGCTTTCAGCTATTTGCATGCTTTTGTAGGTCTTGATAGATAAAAATTGTGTGCCAAATAATTAAATGTTAATGCAAGGCAGAAACCGCCAAACACCACCTCCAATTCCCTGAAGCCATGGCTAAACTCAGACCAGCCTGAAAGGTTAATTAATTTACAGCAACCCAACTATACGGTGTTTTACCAGCACCACACACCCATCAGCTCCGAGCCCTATTCAAACAACATTTTGTTAAAATGGAAGAGCAGGTGTAATTATTTCCTATTCCTGTTCTGTGATTTTCATTTCTGCCTGACGTGGAGTTTTCTCCCTTTCAAAAAAAAAATCCCAGCCCAAAATACCTGCTGTTTCTGATGAACCAACTCTGCCCACTCTAATTTTAATTTAGCACTTAATCTGTGTGATTTTACAAGCAAATGTTGCCTCCCGTGTTGAAAAAAACATTTTTGACCACTTTTTAAATTGGCTATTTCCAGCCAGCGCAAAATGATGCATGCTTCAGAAAAGTCACTTAAAATGGCTTGATACCAAAAAAACAGTTATACATATACGTCCCAAAACCATATCATTTTGTGTCACACTGTTACACTGAGCTTTCTTTTTTTCACTGGATACTCTAACTGAGAGATAAACAAATGAAATCAGCTACATTTACTGAAAAGTGCATTATTTTCGAGGAACTTACCAAGTAATGCTTGCTCACAGTTTAAAGTAAATAGTCATTTAAGATGATGTAATCAATGTTAGCTCTTCGTCTCAACTTCTTCCAGACTTGATGAGTCCACTGGATGAGTCCTCCTCTCCTTATAATCCCACACCCTCCAATCAAACCTCCAACTAAAGGTGGTTTGGACAATTAGGTCACTGCCAGCTAAGAAATGACTTATACAGGAACTTTTAGGTGAACATCAACCTTCTCCTCCATTGTACCAATCAGCTCTGCCATAATCATGGTCCTGTTTCTTATTCCACCAACCTAACTTACTTCCAGGCCATTTATCACCTTACCTGTCTTTAAAGCCAGGCTGTTGAATTATTAGTAGTGTTTGACAGATCCAAGGGCAGTCACAGAACATATCTTTTACTGACAGCTACCAGGATGTCAATACATTTTAGCTGATATCTTTTTAAGAATTGCTTTTAGCAGCTTTAAAGTCTCCTTAGACCACAGAGGGTTATTATACAAGATGGCTATCAATACACTGACTGATCCTGTAAAGACACATGATGGTAAATATGATTAATTATTATTCGGTTTTTAGGACTCTCTAAGTGTAAGTGCTCTAAAAAAATGCTTACAGTAGATTTATGCATACATAGAGTTATGTGGTTATGAATATCAGCTGGTGCCTTAAAGCCTGGTGGTTTTATGACCAGTATTGATCATTATTAGCATTGCAAAAAAATAAAAAAAAAAGAGTTTTTAAAGAAATGCTTTGTGGCTGTTTATTATCAGTGTGATCCCAGCAGGAGAGTCACAGAGCATCTTTTTTAGTGATAGCTATCAGCCGATATGCTCTTTGAAAATTGCTTCTCTAGGCTTAAAAGTCTATAATAACAGATGGTTATCAGGCAGAATGAATGTTATGAATATATTGACCTTAAAGACTGCTGCTAGGCCAAACTGTTCACATCAAAACATCATTAACATGACAGCCAAACTCTCACAAGACACATGCAGCGCACCCTATAATAATAATAATAATAATAATAATAATAATAATAATAATAATAATAATAATAAAAGGTTGTGTGTGTGTGTTGTAGGCACTGTATCCCTGGGTTTATCAAACACACAGCGAGCTCGTCTTCTTGAGAAACATCTGTATGACTTTCTGACAAAGCAATTATTCTTCCATAATGAAAAAAAAGAGACAAGTGGAATTCCCCTTCAATAACCGCTACAAGCGTCTTATCACAGCCGAGACATGCACACAGTCATCACCTTTAAAAACACCATTTCTGCCCCAGCAGGGTAATACACACACTGAAAAGCTTAGAGTTTCGGAAAACAGTACCGGATGTCGGTTTCATGACCAGAGTGTGCTTGTACACAGCCTGCACCAGAGCTGAGCTCAGGTTAATGACCGGAGAGCGCTTCATCGCTCATTAAACACCATAAGCGCGAGCGGTGAAGGGTCACACAGAGCTTATGAATATTAATAAAGCCCGAATCATTTAGGTGACTGTTGAAACAGCTCATGATGACTGGAAAAAAAAGATACCGCGATGAACACTGCTGCTCGAGTGTGTGTGTGTGAAAAAAGTCCGGCACCATTAATCACCAGCACTAATCACATATCCTGTCCCAGTCTGTTTCCACCAGTGTAACCTCTACAGACTGAAACAAAAATGATGAACACTGGAAGTTTCTTCAGTTGCACAAACAGATTCAAGAGATTAAAGAGGAAAGTCTGTAATCTACTGTCACTGTCCAAGCAGCTTAAGTGATTTCAGACAGGTGTTGAAGGGGAAAGTCAAAATAACAAAGCGATGGGAGGCGTTTCCCACAGCACGCCTGACGCTCAGCTCTCCGCTTTAGTTAATTGGCTCAGATTACTGAGCGACAGACGCAGCCCACACCTCCACCTCTTTCTCTCTCTCTTTCTCTCTCTCTCTCTCTCTCTCTCTCTCTCTCTCTCTCTCTCTCTCTTACACACACACGCGCATTCAGGTTTAACACATTTAATACCATCTGATTTTTTTTTTTTGGTGTGTGTGTGTGTGTGTGTATGTGTGTGTGCTTGATCTTAATCCCATCAGGTCTTCATGCATGTCCCGGACACACTGGATTCCTCGCTCCGCTGCTATACCCCAGCCTCTGTCTCCTCTGTCTCCTATCTCAGAGCAATCCACATTCATTGTTAAGTCTTTTGGCCACCGTTGCGACACTGGCAGCCTCTCACTGGTGCTCACAGTCAGATGATTTTTATTCTGACCCCAGTGCCCGGGCGCGCTTTTGTTACCATCCGCATCCCCGCTGAGCGCCCATTCCTCCAGCAATAAACCCTGTTTTATTCCCACAAGCAGCCCAGACCACACCACACCACACCGCTGCTCAGACCAGTGCGTAGGGGTTCAGTCTCGCAATCAATAGCTCAGTTACTTATCCACAAACACGGATTAGTCTGTCTGACTATATAGGGCATGCTTTACAGGTCTGAATGACAGATCAGGAAGCTGGGGATCAGTAATAGAGAGCGTGTTGGACGGTGATGTTTAAATAGACTACCAGGGTAATCAGGGGCTTAATAATAACGTGTGCGTGAGATGGGGCTGGTTAATTTTTAATGCACCGTCTCAGCCTTATCTAAGACACACACACACACACACACAAGCCTTTCACACTTCAAGTTTCCAATCATCATGACAGCAAAGCTGAATGACTGACCTGACCTGAAAGTTGAATTTCTCATGCAGTGTGTAAGATGTATGGACAATGTCAGGCTCAGCAGCAGAGTGAAGTTTGAATGGCTTTTAATCAGCCTGATGTGTTACATTACACTAATTACACTGCCTCGTACCACATCACATCACATCACATCACATCACATCAACAGCAGCCTTGACACACTCTTGTACTTACTAATGGGTCCATACGAGGTGAATCTAGCCGCTGGGAGACCAGGAGCATCTTGGAGTGATGGGATACGGCGCGGCCACGATTAAATCCACTTTAGTTTCAATGTGTCAGACGTCACAATAAAATACAACATGATCAAGATCGAGATTAAAGAGAAAGGAGACGCGTGAGTTCGGATTGAAACCGATTTCTTGCTGTGCTGCGTGTAAACAGAAACACATTTAGTCCCAAAGACAAGCTAATTTAACATTCCGTCCAGGTATCAGGCAAGTTCATCAGACTGAACGGCAGCGGCAGACTGGAACAGCTCGAGTGTGTGTGTGCGCGTGTGTTTGTGTGTGTGTGTATGTGTGTGTGTGTGTGTGTGTATAGTCCGTCTGCCTCTCACAGCGCTGCTCTCACCGGCTTCCTGAATTGGGGGCGGAGAAACCCCGGATAACCACGCCCACGCAAGAACATAGGCGGAGACACGGATTTCACACGCTCGCCGTGTCTTAAAGAGATAGACCCACTTTTCCTAGGGGATCTGTCCAGAGGAGATATTGGAAACATGAGCCAGGAGGGATCACAGACCCTAGTGGTCAAACGGTATAAAATCCACTAAACATACTCATAGACTTTCCAAAGTGAAGTCCCAGAGTTATCAATAGGGGCAGCCGTGGCCTTGCAGTTATAGAAATGGTCCCAGGTTCAATCCGCAACAAACAAGACACGACTGAAGTACCTTCGAGCAAGGCATTTAACCCCCAACTGCTCCACATTCACCGTGGTTTGGGGCTGTTCCCTGTTCCAGGCAAGTGTGTTCACTGCTCCCTAGTGTTCACTAGTGTGTGTGTGTTCCACTAGTGGGCACTGGTCACATTGCTTTGTGTGCAAGCACTGTAGGCAAATAGTTCACTTTCACTTTCACTTCATTTATTCCCTTTCAATAATACATGATCCTGGTCAGGGTTACCTTGGAAATGGAGCCTGTCCCAGCAACACTGGGACCATCATACACTGTCTGGTCCATTATGTGTTACTCTGAATGTGAAAGAAAGGTAAAAATATACTATTGGCTACTACTGTGCTTGCACACAGAGGAATATGACCTCTATACACTAGAGGGCAGTGAACACACTTGCCCGGAGCCCCAAACCACAGCACCCAGGGAACAGTTGGAGGGTTAGGAGTCTTTGAAAGACCAGACTTGGAAGGACCCTTCTTATTAAGGAAGAATGATTGACTTGAGAAATAAACACTATGCCTGGGATATCAGTCCATTGTCAACACACACACTATTTGCCCATGGTTGTCACAAGAATTTGCCAATTTCCCCGGTTTCTTAAGTAGCCAATCTATGTTTTCAGATAAAGAAAGAAGCCTGTGAAGCAGTAACACAACCTGCTATGCCAGTGTTCCACCATTCAATGTGTTTTACGACAGTAAGTATTTTTTTCCCAGTAATTATTTACCTTATTAGTTACCCTATTATTTACAGTTTCTCTTCATGTGTAAACAGTAGTTAATCAGATTAACAGTGAATCCAAGACAGAGTCCCTGGCAGGTTGATGTAGTAATCTACTGGGACTAGAGCTAATAGCCTACAATTTTTAGAAGACCTTTTAAAACAAACAGGCAACCAGGCACAAGGACATGAACCCAATAACTATAAATCCAATGCCATGTTTCTGAAATGTTTTTTTTAAACATTATATCAGAGTGAGACAACAACAGAACAAAAATAAACAAATCTCTTGTAACATACACCAAAACAATGGATCTGATTTTTATTTTCATTTTAAACTGCATGTTTGTCTTTGCTTAGCAATTTTATTAGGTACAGCTACCATATAGGTGCATTTTTTGTTACCATTACTTACAACTTGTCTGTTGCAGACTCTAATGTGCCACTCATAACAGAGAGAAATAGTAATTTGGAAATAAATTTGTCATTTCTACTTATGATTCTCAAATAGGTTTAATTAATCCAGTGGGTACTTCATTAAAAAAACAAATAAGATTAATGAGATTACAATCAGGACTGATATTATTGTTATAGTGTAATTAGTATGTATTTATTATAGTTATTAATATATGTTTAATTCATTCACTTTAACTGTAATTTTGACTGTAATTATAACTAGAACAAGTCCTGGTTATACGATACATAATGAACTGAAACTACTTTTTTAATCTGCTGCGTAGGTGTAGACTCAATGTTAGTAGGGCCAGATGTAAGTGAACCTACCTTGAGTCTATATGAATAATTTTGAAAAACAAACATTCCATCTGTTTAATATGTAATTTAAATATGAATAGACTGTAAAGACTGTAGTAGACTGCATGTGTGACACACACACACACACACACACACACACACACACACACTCACACACCTGGACTCCACCAACTGAGTCACATACATATATGGCCAAATGTATCCGGACATCTGACTACAACCTGATGTGTTACTGAACATTTCTTCCTGAAACTGTTATCCACATAGACTCGATACTATTAGTTGTCTTGAAATGATTGGCTACAAAATAAATATTACTTGCACTGTTTATAATTTTCCTTACCTGATCATGTAGCAATTAAGTGTGTAAGTGCAGTGTAATGTAGAACCCACTTTAAGTCTAACCGGTATTTCTCAAAACATATGCAAATGAGTCATTTAAACCACTGGGGCTAAAGTAGCTATTGAGAAAAAAAATGCTGTAAACACTCCACACAGTGTTTCTAGTATCTTCTTCTTTTTCCTGAGCAATTCAGACTAGAGAGCAAGCTATACAAGCCTTTTGCTGAGTCTGACTTAAGCATATAATGACACTGAAGAGCCTGAGGCAAACCTATCAACTACTTTACTCACCATTAAAAGCCCAAATGTTGGTAGGGACATGTCAGCTATCGGGGAAGTTGCTCATTCCTAACAAGAAATGTACAAGGTGAGACAATAAAACATCTTAAACATATTGAAAACACATATATGTGTCATCATGTTAAATTTTCCTTATATGCAGACACACAGCATTTGTAGTGCATTGCTCGAGCCTGATGTACATCATGCATTTAAAATGAACATAAATCTTAGCCACAATCAGTGGTGTTTAATATAGCACACAGTAATATAGGAATTAGACAACACTCAAAGGTTTACATAAATATGAATAGATGTTCATATCACCACTCATCTGTTCACTGTGATTCAGAGACTATTGGCTTGTTTGTGGTGTGTTGTGTAGGGCAGCTAAAAAAAAAAGCTTCATTACAAATTACATTATAACCAAAAGCAAGCAAGTCAGGTAAAAAAACACAGATGATTATTATGTGTGCACATAGAGCACATACATAAACTCTATACATATACACACTCTCTATGTCCATACACTTTCATATTTAAGACAAATGACAATCATAATGACAGTCTGTGCAGGAAATTTAGTCCATCAGAGGTCTGTGATATTGTTCAACAAATTTGGATGCAGACACTGTGGGGTGTGTCTTGCATCAAGTGAGGTTTAGACTGGGCAAATAAAGTTTTTTATATATTACTTAGCAAACTGCATGTGATGATCCTATTCTTTAACAGACTGTACGATAAAGTGTCAGGTTATTCAATGAAGATAAGACCTGCAGTTAAATAAAACAATTATATTCTGCTTACCACATGAATCAGCAAAACAATGCAGCACAGGCCTGTGGCCTTTCAATTCGTGAATTTAAAATAGTCCCAGATCCTAGGCTAAATATGGCCCTTAAATAAGTTATAGTTATGGCAATGGCAATTGTATTATGAGCTTAAACTGGCCCAAATTTGGTCACATTTGTCATGGCATTCAGACACGCAGCCCATGTGAAATAATTGCCTATAACTGTAGCCTGCCTTACTTTGTTGTTGTTGAGTTTTGGTACCCGGATCCAGATGAAGTCATCACCGTCATTCCTCTGCGGTATGTGGGCCAGATCTGGGTCATGACTCATTCGCTATCTGGGTTGTCTTGTTGTCTTAATGGTAAATAAACCTCACTATGTTTAAGCAGAGCATTTGCTTCCTAATTAACCAGCTACACACCTGGAAGCTGTAATTTATCCTTTGTTTCATTCCATGCTGTATATCTTTTAGTCCTCTTGTGCCGCAACTGTGGTGGGGCATTAAAGAGATATTCTCCCAATCCAACAAACTGCTCTTCTTTAAAATCCCACAGTTTATTTATGTTTCACTATCTCCACTACTGTATTGGTAGCTGTCCCATGAGTTACATGTAATCCTCTACCATCTGACTTTTTGTTGGGGTTTGTTTTGTGATCTTCTTAACAGAAGTCATACACATTTCTGATACTGCTAGAACTTTTCTGGTTGCAATGGTACTATATTAGCCACCAGTGAGCATGTCACATTATGAGCTCTAATACTACCAATTTTAATTCACGACCCAAAACCTTTTTTAGGATATTATCCTGTGACAATCTTGGCTAAAGTATCAGAAGAATAGAATCCCTATATTTCCATAATGTATAATGTACACAGGTATGTGAGCATTGAGACAGAGGATATCAGAATAGGGCAAAGATGAGCACACTAGGATTAAACTGAGAGTGAAAAAAGAACCATTATACAGGGTCTCTCAAAAGTAAGGAAACACCCATATAAAATGAAAACAGTTTGGCAGACAGTAATCCAATTTTAGATGCTGTGGGAGAAGGGGGAAACCTGTCATGCCATGTCACTAACATGACAGCAACAGCTTGGGTCTAAAATTGGAGCACCAATTCTGCCAAACTGATTTCATTTTATGTGGGTGATCCTTACTGCTGAGACACCTTGAAAATGAAAGAATATGTTTTTTAAAGAATAAATGTATAAAAATAAAAACTGTAAGTGCAAATTTGAACACTGATTCGTGTAATGATGTATGCTATGTCATGTTATCTTTTGCCCAGTCCAGCAGGTTCATTGGGTGTCATAAGATGGGAAAAGTGTGTGAAAGATGGCCAATAAATCTGTTCCACTGAGCTGTCAGATGTCACACTGAACATTGTATTAGCTCTTTGGCTCACATATTCACACTCTGAGGATGCACATGGTGACTTTCCAGCTCGCTTCATAAATTTGATCTACTGGCAAACTTGTTACCAACTTGTAACCGTGTAGTGATGGAAGTGACACTAACACAACAGTGGAATCAGCGCGCTGTGTGTCTATTTTCTTCAGCCTCTTTTGGTGCGCAAAAACTGAGTGTTGACTGACTGTCAACAGTTTTCAAACGGAGGTGACTGGTGACAATGTGACAGTTGCGCAGTGTACACGCCTGAATCGTACAGCGTGAGCACTTTTGTGATGTCAGTTTCAGGATTGTGGCGAGGGATAGAGTTGTGCAATGTGGTCAGCAGTTAGATGACAAACCTTCTCTCATTGTAAGGTATACACACGCTCTCATCTCATACCAGCTTACCAGTCCCAGTCTCTGCTTTAAAGCCTATTACTGAGAGTTGTGCTGTGATTCCCTGCCAATTCATGCTTTCTCTTTAAAGAAACAAAACCTCAGTGGTTTAAAGCTGATCAAAAGGTTGTATGTTCAAGTCTCAGCACTGCATAAGCTGCCATTGTTGGGTTCTTAACCCTCAACTGATCAGTTGTATCCTGTCTGAATTACGTTGCTTTGGATAAAAGTGTATGACAAATGAATGAATGCAGCTGAGCTTTGATGATGGTGTCCCAATTTTTCAACTAGGCATTCGTCTGTCTTCTAAATTGGTTTACTTTGATTAGACTTTAGTGAGCAGTGACAGCCTGAGGCAGCTGTAGGTTAAAGGTTAATGGGTTAATGAGTCTCGGGACCAGAGGGCTTTGGCTTGCCTGAGTGCTTGTTTTTAGTGCCTCATCCTACAGTGGGGTTTTAGTCATTGATTTGTGGTGTATTTTATTTTTGTATAGGAGGTGACAGAGCGGTGCAGGAGATAGTGTTGCTGCCTCACAATGTAAGAATTCTGGATTTGATCCTCAGCTCTGTTTGGTACCCATCTAATACTGGAAATATTTTTCTGTACTTTTTACGTCCATGACTGCTTTCCTGTTGTTGTCCAAACTCCTAAAAACATGAGTTGGCTTGCCCTTGGGTATAAATGAGAGCATGTGGTGCCCTGTGCTGTACTGAAGTCCCATACTGGGTGTATTCTTGTCTTATACACAGTGCTCCTGAAACAGTCTCTGGATCCACCATGACCCCGACCACGATAAAGCACTTCATGTCCATGAATAAAAGAACGAATGAATAATCAATGGGAATTAATTCAACACAAATTAATTCTGCCCTGCATGCACTGAATACTTTATTTCTAGTTGCTGGATTCTGTATGTGGGATGACTGTCCCATGTTGTTTCTCTTTATCATCAGCGCTGACATATACACAGTGTTTTTTTTAGATGGCGCAAGAATTGGATGGGAATGAGTAAGAATGGTAGAGTGAAAGGGAGAGAGAGAGAGAGAGAGAGAGAGAGAAAGAGAGGGAGCAGTGATCCCCTTACTGCACCTGGAGTCAGAAGAGTTTAGGTTACAGAGCACAATGCTCTCTCTCTCTCTCTCTCTCTCTCTCTCTCTCACACACACACACACACACACACTGTTACATCATTCTATACACATATGATTTATGCACACTCTCTCTTTCTCTCTCTCTCACACACACACTTACACTCCTTGAGTACACTATTACCCCCAAACACAGATATATACGTTGTAAATTATGTGATTTTACAATTATACAAATATTAAATATATTCACATGCCATGTGTGTGTGTGTTGGTTTATACGTTATAAACGGCAGTACTCACAGACACAACCTTATAATTCTAAGGTCTAGATTTCTTAATGCCGTGCTTCTGACTTGCATGTAACTATAGACACATTTGTGTTTGTCTAATGGACACACACACACACACACACACACACACACCGTAATCTCACACTGATAACAATCTCAAGCATTCAGACACTCCCTGCTACTCCTCCACACGCATTAGGTTACATATGCAAAACCATTTAGAACTGGAGTTGCATAAAGAACTCTCTCTCTCTCTCTCTCTCTCTCTCTCTCTCTCTCTCTCTCATAGTCAGATGGCTTAGGGTTCATGAACTCAAGTAGTTCATGTTACAATGTTACAATTGTGAAAACAGGGTGCTAATGAGAAACAAAGAGGAAGAAACAGAAATAATGACAAACAGGAGCTGGCAGGCAAAGACAGAGCGAGGCAGAAAGAAAGAGAGAGAGAGAGAGAGAGAGAGAGAGAGAGAGAGACTCTTGAGTATCTGCTTAGAAGGATGTTACAGCAATGTTGCCGCAGTATGAAACTTGACAAGTACTCCCCCTCCAGCGGAAAGACTGAGAGAGAGAGAGAGAGAGAGAGAGAGAGAGAGAGAGAGAGAGAGAGAGAGAGAGAGAGAGAGAGACTCAAAACACAGACAGAAAAATCAAAATACGACACTTATTCCACTCGCATCGTGTTTATACAGTGATGTCACTCATACCAGAGAGGTTAACATTCATCTACTGTCCACCTCTCTCAACTGCTTCATAGTCAATCTCATTACACCTTCTGCTAAGCTTCACTCCAGGAAGAATTGTATATGAAAAGGTCACAGAAGTTTAGTCATGATACAGACACTAACACGAATGTACTGTTTACTGTATAGTCACACACCAGTAACACACTTATCACACAAAATGCCTACATACTGATTCAATCAGTGTCACCTTTATTTTATGTAGCCTGTATCTCTGGAGCAGGCAGTTTTAACTGCACACACACACACACACACACACACACACACACACACAGGGTTTGTTAAATTGCCATTTAGGAAGCTGTTTCTTTCATAGGCGCCAAGAACGAGGGAACATTACTCTATCAGATTCAATAAAAAATATTTTTCCATACAATAACAGGCCTACTGTGTGAAGACAGATTTGATATAGCTAGCAAGTGAAAGAGATGACAAATTCATCAAAGTAGGCAACATTGCTAATGGTATCTGTGCAACAGAACACTCTGGGATTACTTTAAACGTCATAGCGTGAACGAAATTTATGACAGTAATATCCCAGGAAGCGGAGGCATTATTAGATCATTTATGTAGTGAATTGAAAATATACTCACATGAATGGATTTTTACAATTAATGTAATTAATCTAATTAGTCTAATCTAATTCAAAGGTGCCTAAGATCAATTCCCATGAGCATTTGTCTGGTTTAACCCTCACAATTTGGATGATAAAAGATTAGCACGTGTATATATATATGTCTATATATTCAATTAAGCATGTCTGTTTATATGCCTTGACTCAGGATCATGTGTATGGGTTTGAGTTCTCATGTTTATATGTGTCAGGGGGTAAATAATTAATGTCTTGGCTACAGTTTGGCTTTGCATTTCCCCTCTGGTTTTGGCAGTGAAATGGAGCGTTAAGCCCCCAAACACCCACCATCGGCACCAAAAGGATCCTCTTGTAGCGTCAAGAGCAGAGTAAATAAGAAAGACAAAAGACAGACAGACAGACAGACAGACAGAAAGAATAGGAAAAAAACGCATCATAAATTTCTTTCGAGTTAGTTTGGCAGGAGTGCTCAGGAACATTGTGTTAATGATTAATATGAAGTCAGAAGAATTCCATGCCTGGCAGCCCCTCCAACCTCCCCAACTCCCCCACCCAAAATCTCGTGCAGACACACAGCAAAACCTTGAGAGTCTCTCCCCCATCCTCCCTCACTCCTTTCTCTCTCTCTCTCTCTCTCTCTCTCTCTCTCTCCTTCACCCTTAAGCCAAGAAAGAGTCAAAATCAGCATGGACAGTTGTCAAGGTAACCTCAGTTCAATCTATTTGCCCACCTCTCGTCTCCCGAGGTCAGCACTCGCTTTCTTTCAACAGCGTTTTGTCGACAGCGTTTTGTTCAGGGAACAACGGGATAGGAGACCCCTCCAAACCCAGACCCAAAAGAGACTGAAAAAAGAACAAGAACCCAACTTCTCCAAGCCACCAGCCCAGCACTGCATTCATGCTCCTACTAGACCTTACACCCCCCCACCACACACACACACACACACACACACACACACACACACACATTAGAAGCCCCTCTCTTTAACCATAGAGAGATTAGTGAACATAAAGACCCCCTGCTAGGAGGCAGCTCTCAAAGTGAAATAAATGCAAAGTGTGAAAAGAGAACGAATGCTAAACGGAACGAGGCGACAAAACGAATGAGGCCATTTTGCAAACCAAGTGCATGTCTGATTTGGCTTTGTCTTTCCGTTTATAAGCCACTTAGTTATCTTGATTTATGATGTGTCCACGCAATGATGATTCTACACTATCACTCCATGTCTGTTTCTGGCTGATCTTTGTAAAACAAGAGCTAAAAAAAAAAGTATTCCCTGTGAGCTAAAAAGTGTGTAATGTGACAGACTGACAGATGGAATGTACAGTAACATGAGTGGAAATTGGCAAAGAAAATAATTTGCATGATTTCTCTCTGAGTGAGAGTCAATTAGTTTTCAGCTGAGTTGATATTAATGTTACAACTGAATATAATGACACACTATTCAGATCAATGTGAACCCGAATCATTTCCCAATGGTTACACATGAGATATTTACACACAGTTTAAAAGTCTGTGTGTGTGTGTGTGTGTTTGCCATAGGCTTTTATAGACAAGTTATGTCATAGTCTATGATTTTCCATCAACATCTCTAAATCCCTTCAGTAATTTGAATAAATTCAGTCTGAAAAAAACACCAAGCAAACAAACCAACCAACTAACTAACTAACTAACTAATCTAGTAGCTAGCATAGCACAATTATGTAGCATAATTAGCATAATGTTGAGAAATATTTTAGCTTCTTTAAACCGGTGTCAGTCTATTTATTAGGTCTAATGTCTTTGGCCAATTATTACTCTAGTAAATAATAATACTACTATATTACTACTTTACTAATAATACTACAAACAAACAATGTAATATTGACATAAATATTTTAACAACACCAATAACAATACTACTCCTGCTACTACTGCTACTAACAATAAACAAACAACAACAAATCAATCAACTATATGAACAAACAAATAACAGTGACATAAATCAACATTCAGTATATGAAATTCACGGTGTGTTTGTTATACATCCAGTCAGTTATTCGAATGACATTCAAGCTTTCAAACTGTCAGCCAGCATTTCACTGTTTATGTAAAATATTTGCTAGCTAGCAGGCATGCAAATCTTTAGAGACCTAATGGTTCGATTTTTTTATGCATCCTGACTTTTAATTTCTACTGCCTACATTATGTTTTTTTCCCCAGGGTGACAACTTGGAGGTTTAAAAAAAACCCGATTTTTTTATTTGTTAGGATAAGCACTAGGCTTATTGTATCACCATATACATTAGGGATGTAAACAAAACCACTGGTACTAAATACTAATTGTACTGTATTTTCATAATATTTACACACAGGATGCCAGAAATAAGCGTTAGAATCTCATTTTAATAGCAGGTCAGAGTCAGTTTCTTTCTTTCTTTCTTTCTTTCTCTTTCTTTCTTTCATTCTTTCTTTCTTTCTTTCTTTCTTTCTTTCTTTCTTTCATTCTTTTTCTTTCTTTCTTTCTTTCTTTCTTTCTTTCTTTCTTTCTCTTTCTTTCTTTCATTCTTTCTTTCTTTCTTTCTTTCTTTCATTCTTTTTCTTTCTTTCTTTCTTTCTTTCTTTCTTTCTTTCTATCTCTTTCTTTCTTTCATTCTTTCTTTCTTTCTTTCATTCTTTCTATCTTTTTCTTTCATTCTTTCTTTCTTTCTTTCTTTCTTTCTTTCTTTCTTCCTTCCTTCCGCCAATATATGTCCCTGATGTGTACCAGCTTTACCATAGCACTAAAAAACGTTTAATGCACTGTTTCTTTACTTTATGTCACACCTTTAAGGTTTTAATCTGACTCCCCCTTGTAAATCAATGGATGCATGTCTCCTACACTTTTAGCTGAGCCTTGTGTGATTTGACACAGATAAAGGGCTTTAAATTAATGGTGCACCGTCATACATTCATCTTCAGTAACCACTTTCCCTTAGTCAGGGAAGCTTATCACACTTAGAATGAGGTGGGAATACACTATACACGGGACGCCAATATATTTCAGTCGCCATACACACACACATAGACATTGACATACTCACTCACACCAAGGAATTCTAGTGTAGGTCGTCAACTTAGCTGAGAGATGGAAGGAACCCAGAGAACGCAGAGAAAACCCCACACAGGAAGAATATGTGAAAACCCCACCCAAACAGTAAACTGGCACAGTTCACAGTTACTTTTTATGGTATGTTTCTACAAACTGGATTAAATATAAGATCTCTAATAATGATTATTGCAGTCACATGTCCTAGGTCAAGTGTCCTATTGACTGTATATTGTGCCAGGTTAATCCTCTGGTATTATGTAGTGAGCATACTGAAAAAATAACTTTTTGGTATAGTACAATATACTTAATTCATTTATTTAAATTTAAAATTAAGTGAAAACTATATTTTAAAGTAAAAATATAAACAAAAATATATGTGTGGGGTGAGTAAACGTTACTATAAAAATCGAGGTTAGTTGTATTTAAATGTTTACTGTGCATAAACTGTACATAAATCTAGAAATACTAAGTAAATTAAATAAAAAAAGTACATCACCTTTAATTCTGCGCATACACATTGAACAAGACTTGATAGGCTCCATTTTTGAGCAGAGCTGTGTAGCGACTTTGTGGAGGTGCAGCTGTGTGACAGGACCCTGGCTTTGTCAGATCAACTCCTATCTTCTTCTGTACAGATAAAAAAAAAATTTTCTTGCTTGATACAATATACTGTATAGTTAGTTAATACTTATTTTAATCACATAGTTAAGCTCATTAATGTTAACTAAGTAAAGCGATTCCTGTAGCTAGTAATATTGGTGGTCAATATAGGTTAACATTAGTCATTTTTACTGTTTAGCTGGTGTTGGTTTATTTCAAGCTCCCCAAGCACCTTTTACTATATTATGGACAAAATGTACCAAAGTGTCAGCTAATTTGAAATTTATTGATAAATCATCTAAAAATTTGTTTCTATTAACAGGATGCCTGCAGTCCAGTGGAGTGTAAATTGAGGGCTGTGTAGGTGGTGATTGTTTTAACACATTTAGTCACAAGTAGCTAGAGTTAGCATAGTTAGGTTAGCTAGCAACCCTTATGTAGGTTAACCTAGTTTTTGAATTGTGCAGTTGCTTTAAAGGTTAGTTTTGTGGTTGTTTTGGATTTTACTGAGTGCACTTCTAAATACTGAACAGGTCATGTGAACATTCAGTGGTGTTTAATGTTGACTGAATAATCAGTTGAAAAATATTGTATTTTTGTTGTGACTTTTTTTTGGTAAATGCATAAAAGCATCTACTCAATATTTTGATGTAACAACCTTTGTTGTAAGTTGTACTTGATATTACAGCAGTAAATTTTAAAATGCTAGTGCAAATTGTTACGAGGATTTCATCAAGTAATTCTTACAAGTTGTATTTTTCAGTGTATAATAAAAAATCATTACTAACAAATTTCAAAATTACTGCTACTACTAGTATGTTAATATTAAAAGCCATGGCATTATATGGTGCTACATTGTTTGATACAGTAATTAAAATCTAATTGAATAAGGGTGTTGCAAAGTAACATTTAGTGAAGTATTTGTAATTAAATCCACTGAGAATTATGCGTAACCTTGATTATACTCCCTGTTCAATTTACTAGCTGTTTATATGTGGGAATTTTTTCCTTTCAGCATAGTTAATGGGATGCCATTTGAGGACTTAAAGAAAATAATGGGTGCACAATTTAATGATGTTCTCACTTTCTGATATACATTTCTTTATATTCTGAATACTATATAGCAACTATACGTTTCAAGCCTTTTAGGCCAATTTTCTGTGACCCCAAGCCTTGACCACTTTACATTTTTTTTCAAATTTATAATTGAATTTAGATCTACTGTTACTTTTGAGCGAGTGTGTAACATAACTGACTAAGTGGAAAGTGTTGTGTAGTTATAGGAAAACAATTCACCAGGATGGTATGATACAGTCTGTTGCGAAGCAGAGGAGCCAGGCTTACACATTCAGTGCATGACTTTACATGCACGGGCAGAACCAGCAGTAACACGAGCGGCATTGTTCACACGCTCACCTGCATATCTTATGTATATCTGTAAGATTTAAAAGCAACATTCACTGCACGGCATGTCAGTACCAAAACTTCGCTGCCTGTCAGGTTTCCCAACTTTAAACTCTTTAGTGATTTCATGCACAGTGACGTTAAACATACTGACACACTCTGTCTGCCACAAAACTTTACATAGTTGTCATGATTGTTGAAAAATCTAAAAGGCTGACTTTACAGACCTTTTTCGTAAGCTTGAAAGCTACAAATTTACACGAATTAATTGTATTAGGAAAACACAAATGCCTGTTAGTATTACATAGTATTAAAACTGTTAGTATTACAGTTAAACAGTGGTCTAGAATAGTGTATAAGTATCTGATTTGAGACACAACACAGGTTTGTTTAGTGGAGTACATTTTTTATTTTTAAATATTAAACGATTTTATTGTTGAACTATGCTAGTATTACGTGACTAGTGACTAATGTCGCACATGAATTTAAATGTGGATTGTCTGAATGTGACTCCCAGTAATGTTTCAGTAGAACGTCAATATTTCTAATATTCTAATCTAAAACGTTTAAATAATTTCACAAAAAAAAAGGTGGCGCATGCTTTTCTCTTGCAACCCCATTCATTAATCAACCACACCAGGGGTTCGCAACTGCTATCTTGGGAAACACTCCATTCGGATGATGTTATGATGCTTCATTACTCAGTGTGACTACATTTTGTCACACTGCAATGCAAAAAAAGTAAGTGTTAGTGGCTAAGAACTAAGTGCAATTTTGTTAAATTTAGACAGAGTGGTGTTAGATGCTTGGTAATATTGTTGAAGGGTGTGTCTTGTCTGTGTGTGTTGAGCTCACTGGAGGAATCACCCAGGGTTAGCAGTAGGTCAATAAAGCCCTTGTGCTCTGCTGGCGAAGCTGGCACAGCCACACTGCTCTGCACACAGTCACTGTAATAGAGATGGCTGACATGGCAAAAAGGAAAAATACAATGTACAAGTAGTGAGAGAGAGAATTAGAAGATAGATGGAAAGCCGAGGGAGGGGGGAGATGAGCTATGCACCTAAATATGTCTCCCAACCTCACTTTGTTGGTGTTTATGTGTACCACAGTCGCCCTGAGTCACCCGGCAGGGTGTGTCTGAGAGTTAAGTATTACAACAGGCTTACACAAACACATATACCACATAAACACTAACACACATCTCAGTGAGCAGGGCTCAGCTCAGTGTCTTAGTACCAGTGCTTGGAAAAAGCAGTAGACGTACAAGCACTATGAGAAGAAAGATAAAGGAGCACAAGGGGTAAGTGAATGTGTGAAGGAGATTGAAGAAAACAGCTGGCACCTCTCTCTCTCTTTCTCCATCCTCCTGATATCAGCAGAAAAAGAAGAGGGGGAAAAATGCTAGCTGCTGTTGACACAGCCCTGACCTTCCCCTCATTCCGCTCCCCCAAGTGTGAAATTGAACGTCGGCCAGAAAAGAGAGTGAAACACAGGCGCAGAGAGAGAGAGAGAGAGAGAGAGAGAGAGAGAGAGAGAGAGAGAGAGAGAGAGAGGTATAGAAATAATTACCCACTCTTCACACAAAACCAACAGAGAAAACCAATACCATATATATCAAACAGCAGTGATTGTAGCTGTGCTATTCCATTTAAGGATATCTGATTTGGAGCACACTGTTGGCTGAGGTGGTGGTATTGATCTGCTCTGAGGTCCAGCCTACATGATGATTTCTTTAATCAACACGGATAACATCCAGAAGAGCAGTGCAACATATATGGCTTCAACCAGGCTATTCACCTTAGTACTCTGATATCCATACATTATAATAATAATCAAATGAAATGCAAAGTTGGGTTTGGGTCTACTCTAGTTTATGTGTTAAAATGTGTGAGACAACCATTTCTTCTCACACCACACTGAGTGCATTTTGCAGACAAGTGAGGAATGGTATAGAGGAGGAGTGTGTGTGTGTGTGTGTGTATGTTATAGTGTATAAAAGGAAAATGTATAAGGTGATGTAATGGATGTGAGGGGCGTGTGCAGCGCGTTGCTCGTGGCCACCAGTCTCCTGCTGACTCCAGACATTTCTGGCATTCCTCAGTGAGCTGCCTCCATTGTGCTGCAGGGAAGACTCCATTCATCCAACCCAGGAAAGGGGAAGGAAAGGAGAGGAACGGGAGAAATATATAAGTGGAGGAAGAGAAAAAGGAGAAGGGTTATCTGGAAGATCTGACATCTTGTAAAAGCGTGAGATGGTAGATGTTGAGGAATGCAAGAACATATTTAGGCTTATTAAATGGGTAGATTAAAAATGGCCTTAAAAGGTAGTAATGGATAGGACGTTAGGCAGCACAGTGAATTAAAAAAACATTTCGGCAAATCTAAGGAATGCTTATTGGGCGCTCAGTCTTTTATACAGCAATGCATCATTTGTGGTTATGTTATTTCCAGTCAATTATCTGCTTTTTGCAAAATTATGGTTTGATTTGCTGATTACAGATTTATAGATAAAGACAAGCCTGTGCAATCAAAAAGATGAGACGAAACCTTCACAGAGTGCTATTGCTCCATCTAGTGCTCATAGTTAGGTTAGCTGCCAGCATGGTTTGTTTTCGTATAAAGAGAAAAACAGGCCCAAAGTCCCTATATGACCTCAGCTATTACAGGCTGAAAAGGAAAGCTGATCGCTTCCTGTTCTGACATATGAGGGTGATTTCAGACTTCCAGATCTGAAGACTCACTTGTTCTTTCTGGTATAACTAAATAATGGCTCATTATCAAGTGCATGATAAAAAACTACTGCTGACTTTTACACTCAGCTGAGTTGGGAGGGACTTACATTAGTCTCATCATGCATTACACACTTTTTATACTGTATATACACTACATGGCCAAAATTTTGTGGACACCTGACCATCACACAACCTTCCCTAAAGTCCAAATTTGGAACCACACAATTGTATAAAATATATTTGTATGTTGTAGCATTTGATTTCTCTTCACTGAAACTAAGAGGCCCAAACCTGTTCCAGCAAGACATTACTCCCCTACACAAAGCGAGCTTCATGAAGACATGGTTTGTCAAGGTTGTATGATATATTTAATTTCTACAAAAAAATAAAAAGAAAAAAATTTATCATTTAAAACTGAAAATAATTTTACGTTTAATCCATTTATTTCTTTATAAAATAGAATGATCTTAGAACAGCATGTGTTGATATTCTGCAATTTATAATATTATTATATTATATCTCGATATCACCCAACCTTCATGATCGCTAGACCTGTCATTACTTGCTGCTTATTTTCTTTGCATGTGGTTTTGGTCATAAACAGAATTCTGTACTAACCCTGTGCTTTCTTTTCTCCTTTTTCCACCATGCTAAAAGCACATGCTAGCATTATGCCATGTGATAACGTCAATTATATACATATAATAAAGCAGACAGACTTGTCGGCACAATCATGAGATCTTCACCCTATGAAGACCATCATCGTACATTTTAAACAATACACACAGCTCTGTTTGCCGTGGTCCGTTTTCATGATTACCGCACACTGGAACCTAATATCATCATGGATGTATTATTATATCCTTAATTTATGATGACTGATGTCTAAGCAAGCTTTTTAATAAAAATAATGGCCTGTATAAATGAACGAATAGCTCCTTTCTCAGTGTGTGATCAATAGTCCCCTACCCTCCATTTTAAATCTACTGACTTAGAGCAGTGTGTGTTCAGACTGATCAATAACAACACAGTGTGAGAAATCTCAGTGCTGCTCGAGGAAGGGACATGCTGCTGACGTAGGCTACAACCCTGAACACATTACACAGATATTTTCCTTTAAAAGAATAATAATGTAGCCAGGCTACAACCTACAAAGAGTATCAATTTAATTCTGCAAATAAACTTGACCTTTAAAATCTGCTTGACATGGAATAGTGTTATTGCATGTAAAGAGACTCATCTCTCGGGAATGCTTGCTTGTGGCAGTACCTTATATTTATTCAGAACACAATGATACATACAAATTCAGTGCCTACATATACAGTCATAACCTACTTGATATACTGATGCGCTATGATAATAGTGAAAATAATCAGCAATGCTCCACACATTATTACTGTCTACATATCTCTGAATGCAGGTATATGCTTATCATCATCATCATCATCATCATCATTATCATTATTATTATTATTATTATTATAACCTAATTTCCTCCCAATTGGTCATTTGCATAAGATATATCCACTATAGTGCAAATAACATAAATGCTAGAAATTCCAAACAATTACCCATCAACCCAAACATTTAGTTTCTTTTAACTATCATAATCCTTCAATCATTTATTTCTCTTTTGAAAATTTTGACCAGGTGGTGCTACTCCATTGCATGGCCATGTTCCATCTCTATTTCTCTGTTCTATTAGCAAAACCTGTCCTCGGAAGAGACCAGCATCCTGAACACTGCAATCAAGTTTGTTCAGACACTCAAATGTATTACTCATGTACTTGTTCCACACCCTGGTCTCTTTCCCATCAGGAATATTGAATATTTTGTGCATTTCCTTTTGGATACATGCTATCGTGTCCTGCTTTGCTGAAGTGTCGACTTACACTTTGATCCATGTTGCTGAACTCACATAATATCAGTTCAGTAAGATAGACCTCCACCTTACAGTACTTCACAAACACGCCTTGCTCAACAACCTTTCGTGCAATAGGCTTCTGGTGCTTAGTCAGTCCATACCAGCTTATCAGTTTACCCCATCCCTCTTCAGGCAAAAGGGTATACTCCAGCTCGTCTATTAGATGCTCCTTGAGAGAGAGTGAATCTGTTAGGAGTCCCGAGTTGTCCACTGGTCCAGGGTAACACATATGGTCTCCAATGTTATACATGTCCCATGCATTAAATCCCACATATTTCTTCCACTTTTTGAACCAGCCACTGTCTACTAGGTACCATGTATCACCTTTTTGTAACTTAGTTTTCAACAGCCTTGATATTTCATTTTTTTGATAATCCAGGGGTACTGTAGGAAACAAACAAGTACTCAGACTATACAAATCACAACATTGCAAACATTTACATTTAACTACAAGCCATTAGCTAAAGTAAAACCATACAGATCAAATTACCAAAAGACAATAAGATATATAAATACACTGCATGGTTACTCACCTGGCACAGGCATCGTCTCAGTTATATTAGTGATAGATTGCTGAAGACACTGCAAATCTCTCTTTAAATTCTCCACACTCAAACTGCTTTTAATGTAAATTTGATTCCATTTATTGGTACACGTAGGGGTGGATAATGTTAAAGAAACCTTCAGCAAATCAGGAAAGAAATAAAGAAAGGATCTTTAACATGGAGAGTTCTGTTCAAGTGACATGTTTCATGTTCTCTGAGCAGACAAGAGCACTTACCTGGAGGACATGGAGGTGGTCTTCAGAGTGTAAGAGCTTCTCCAGCTCAGTATTACTTCTTTTCAATGCACTAATTTCTTGTTCTAGTGCTTTAACAAACTTTTTAGCTTGCCTTTCAATGTCTTTCTGTTTCTTCTCAAACTCCATAAGCAGATCAGCCTGTATTCTCTTGATAGAACTGATGAGAGTCCTGAAGATTTCAGCTCTGTCCTCTTTTTCCTTATCTAGATTTTCCTAAGGTATGTTCGCAAAATTATCATTATTCCCTTATGCTATATTATATAATAGGAAAAGTGGTGTGTTTATTGTATTTAGTTAAGACTCACTTTTTTAATGCTACAGAATACTTTATTTCTTCAATCTTTCTTAGTCTGTCCTGGATCATCTTCTGAACATCTGCCTGTGTTTTCTGCATCTTAGCCTGTGGATTGAAGAAGACACTCATGTGAGAAATAACTGATTGAATGGAAAAATCATGTTGTCCTCACACATTTTTCTTTTACACTTTACAGTTTTAAAACACTCCAGATGGCCGTTGAATTGTACACCTAACTGCAGCATAAAGTAGTATATAGCAGCACGCAATACTGATCTTCTGTTAACATTCACTGCTGATTTCCTAAGAATTTCACATATAACACCTTCTGGAGTTTACAAAGAATTGTGCAAGCTGAAACATCTTGCTGATGTGAAAGACTCAGTCTGGAGAGAATGACTGGTTTGAGAAGATATAAAGTCTACAGCAACACATCAGCACTCTTTACAACCATGGTGAGCAGGTGTAAGGAATGATTATATGAGTTATTATATACAGTGAAGTGCCTGAAAAACTGGTAGCGTCGAATCTGGTACTGGAAGCATAAGACTGCAGAAATATTATGAGACATGGACTGTGACTCCATGAGCTTGTGAAATTTTATGCAGGCAATAATCACCATCTGCAGAACGGTGCATAATTTGGAGATCTGGTGGGAATGGCAAAACAACTAACTCAGATGAGAGTTCCTCTAACCATACTTTGACGTCTCCAGACGTGTGACGTGATGCATTGTCCTGCTGGAAGAGGTTAAACCCAGCAGAATAAATGCATGACATAAACCAGTGTGTAACTCATTAGAAAGGGGGCACACATAGCGATCACCTATCTGAGACTTTTAAGATGTACTAGGGATGCCATAAAATGACAGTTAAACAAACCTCAAACTCCCATAGCTGTTTACTGATTTATATACACACTGGCAGACCAGTTTTTCTGGAACATCAGTGTATTTTATGGCAGCTTAAACCAGTCTGGCTATTTTCTTCTGATCTCTTTTATCAAAAAATAGTGAGGTAAATTAGGATTCAAGAACTCAGACCAGAATCCTACCAGAAAAGAGTCATGCAGTATCAATTATCTAAAACTTTCTACACTAGTCAACCTGCAAAGAGAAGACGACAACAACCAAAATAGTCACAAAACTGAATAAAAGTTCACAAACATTTACACTAAATACTTAAATGTCACAGTACAATACATACACACTACAATATATACTTTAATGTCACAGTTAAAATCATAAAGATCACATTTTGTCTTCATTCTGTTATCTGCTGTCATTTTGTATTTGCATGATTTTTATATTGTGCTGCTGTCACATGATTGGCTAATTATATAACTGTGGGAATGTGCATGCGTGCCTTATAAAGTGGACAGTGAGTTTATATACTGTATTTTACATTCATTAGAAATGGTTTGTTTTGTATAGAATAGTAAACAAAATTACTATTGATAAACACTGTTCGTATGCATGCATTATAATGCTCTATAGTATACTATACAATAGCCACTTTAATTCGATTATTCATGCAATTATTACAAATTACTGTTGTGTCTCACCTTCTTGTCTGCACTCTCCTCTTCTATAGGAATGGTACTGTGGCTCTTATGCTCTCCCTCAGTGCAGAACAGACACACACATGTCTGGTCATTCCTACAGAACAACTCCAGAGGTCTCTGGTGCCTCTGGCATATATAGTCCTGCAGGTTCTTCACAGCATCGATTAGTTTGTGTTGTTTAAGTTTTGCTGCAGTTTTATGAGGATCCAGATGTGTACCACAGAACGACATACCACAATCCAGACAGGACTTTATGGCCTTCTGCATAGGGTCAGTACAGACATCACACAGCACATTTCCCTGTGCAGCATGTGCCTGCTTTGTGTGAGGGCCAGACTGCACCTTCACTGACACTTTGAATTGATCAGCCAGATTGGATATGAATGTATTTACACAAAGCTCTGGTCTTTTGGTGAATTGTTTCATACAGAATGGACAATTGTACTTTACACTGGTGTCCCAGTATTTGTTGATACAAACCATGCAGTAGTTGTGTCCACATGGAGTAGTGACAGGCTTGGTGAATATTTCCAAACAGATCGGGCACTTTAACTGCTCTTTAACAGAAGTGCTGGAGGAAGCCATTGCTAACAGAGAACAAAACTCATGAGAGCGAGGTATAAAATACGACTGTCTCATTTAGCCATTATGACACAAAATAAAAAAAAAAAACACTTGCCTATTTGGTTTGTTTATGGTTTATAAACATACTACAAATTAGATCTAACACTTAATATGTGCCATTGTTTTATGATATGTGCCACATGGCATGCCTAAGGGTCAACTAACAAACAAAAAAGCATATATATTAATGTTCTCTAGTTTAATGTACCTCCACTTACCTGTTTAGTTAATGCCTCCTTTTCTTTTTATAGTTAATATTGTTGAGATATACAGGGTATTTTTTGTGTGTTTGTGTTTGTGTGCATGGAAGTTATACTGTCATTTCTCTACAAGGCCCATATATAAGCCCGGCCCACTTGTCACCTGACCAACAGCTTCTCTTGA
The DNA here is from genome assembly GCA_028565595.1 of Duopalatinus emarginatus. Lineage (NCBI taxonomy): Eukaryota > Metazoa > Chordata > Actinopteri > Siluriformes > Pimelodidae > Duopalatinus > Duopalatinus emarginatus. Next base: position 11,303,814 of record JAOVVF010000042.1, on the reverse strand, counting down.
GTTGAACTGGGTGTGGTAGAGCAGAAGAACATTCAAATGGTGAGGACACATGGTTGTGCCAGACAATACCACTACAAGCGTTGGAAACAAAGCTGCCAAAAAGATATTACATTGACTTCCTGTAATGCCACTAAAATTGCAGTATGCATTCATTACATAGCTGAAGGTTAAACACTTGGGAGGAGTTTGTTGCTTGTATATAGGACAGGGCTGTAACTCAGAATGTCATCCACAGCACCATCTGGTGGCTCTGCCAGGGTACTAATGCAGCAAACAGTAAACCACAAAGTATCAGAGAAGGGTCTGGCTGCAGACCTCCACAGGTTTCTAACAAATTACAGCTTACTAACAAAGTTGTTGTTTTCATACTGCATAATTGATTATTAATAAAACTGTTAGTTAGCAAGACATTTATTTATTAAACATGAGGAATGATAGTAGATTAATGAAGTCACTAGTTAGCAAAATAATCGCACATCCATCACAAGGCTGCATGTCATTTCCATCACTATAGATGAGATGAGTCCCAGGGTGCTGCAAGCCTCACATTGGAGGTCTGTAGCTAGACATTATCGAAGCATAATATAATACAATACAACAATACAAATATAATACAACCAGTTTTATCTGTTAGTATCAAATTATTAATAAACAGCTGTTTACAATAAAAAAACAGTATGGTTGTTCAGTGTTAAATTAGTGCTCTAATGCTGTAGTAATAAAAATCCTAATAATGAGCATTTTTTC
>JAOVVF010000042.1:11278770-11294027 GCA_028565595.1 Duopalatinus emarginatus | reverse complement strand
TGATTAAGCACAATAAAGCAGATTTATTATCGTAGTGAACAACAACAGTAAAACGTGGATATGTGCAAACACTGACGAAATTGCCTTCTAGCCAGGCGCCAGGAGCAATTTTACAGGGGCACTGGCCCCTGTTGGCCCCTGTCTAGAACCGCCTAATGCATCAATAAACAAACCTCATGCTAGGTATTTAAGGAGATGCTTAATCACTTTGCCTTAAAATTTTGTTGGATGGCTACATTCCATAGTACATTTCATTATTAAATCAGTTATAATCTTATATTCAAATAAACAGATTTTAGTGTAAAGAAATATAGTTAACAAATAAGAAGTCAACAATTATTTATAAGTAATTGTTCAGTGCACAGATCCCCCCACAGAAGAACATATTCTTTAAATGTTCGTTCTTCTGATATTTTTTATTTTTTTTCCTTTGGACTATTTACAAAATGCATTTCAGTTCAAATATAGTAACTACACCGATCAGCCAAAACATTAAACAGCAAAATATTAAACAGTCTAAATAGCTCTGAACCATCGAGGTACAGACTCCATAAGACCTCTGGCACCAGTATGTTAGCGTTAATCCTTCTGTACATCTTCTGTGGGATCGGAACAGACAGGTTAGCCATCACCTTTCACGCACATCAATGAGTCTTGCTAGCCCACGATCCTGTCACAAGTTTACTGGTTGTCCTTCCTTGCAAGTCAAGTCAGGTCAAGTGGATTTTAATGTCATTACAGTGGTCTACAGTACATAGTGAAACAAAACCAAAGTGCTTCATAGAACAACACAATACTCAGTACAACATAAAGTGCATGTGTGCGATACCATATGCTACATAGAACAACAAATCTACATAATACACAACACACTATACACAATACAACATAAAGTGCATGTGTGCACCTATATTGGTAGGTACCAACCACTGCATACCAGGACCACCCCACAAGACCCACTGTTTTGTAGATGCTCTGACCCAGTCGTCTAACCATCAGAATTTGACTATTGTCATAATTACTCAAATCCTTACATTTGCCCATAACCGGTCAGTGGTCTTTTTATCGTTTGGGCTAATTGGCGTATATATACTTTAAAAAGTGAATTTTTTTTAGATTACTACACATACAGTATGTAATGAAATAGTATATCTGATACATATACTGCATTGTGCACACTAGTTAGCGGTTGCCAAATCCACTGTAGTCAATTTAGATTAGCATTAGTCTTTTTACAGGCTGGAAAAAAATTGCAGATAAAGTTATAGCTTTCTACAGTTCAGCTTAAAAACCTCAGTACAGTACTCCTCAGTACTCCTCCAGTTGCTTTGTAAATGCATGTTAGAAGAATGGTGGAAATCTTGAAGTAGCCAAACTTTTCCACCCTCATGGTATCGAATGCCATCTCCATTTATAGACATCATGGACGCAAATTATTCTGCACAGAGGAAGCTCTGAGTAAGCAACAAGCTATGAGAGAAGACTGGGGGTGGATCGGTGGGGGGTATGTGAGGGTGAAGTGGATAGTTTCATGAAAATGAGGCTGGAAGCAAATATAGAGCTGTTGACGGGAAGAGTGAGGGGGCCGTGTGCCATGCGACTTTTAATCTTATTATCAAAACAAACTCATCCGTGAGGGATATTTTAATCTCTGGAAGAGAATACATACTTCTTCATTTGTCTCCGTTGATGTTATCTTTCCAAATGACTGTGCTACAGAGTGACATGTCACATGTTTGCCACCAAACCTGGTTCAGATGATGTTATTTCCATTTCATTTGTAGAATCAGACAACTTTGTGGGTTAAAATTTGTACCAGCCCAATTCACCCTATGGCCTTTATTGACACCAGCTGTTCTTGTCTGACTGTTGAGACAATATTTCAAAATTGTGTTACTATTTTAGATACTCATTGGCTAGTGTAGATTAGTTTCCAGAAATACCCGTTGATGCATGCCTGCCAGAGAAGTTATTTTAATGCCTGTTATCCATCGCACAACAGGAAAGACCATTATAGCTATTTTGACAGATTTGTGTGCTGGGTTTGTGTAACTGCCACTGGCATTATAGTCAGTCAGAGTGAAGAATGAACAACTTTACCGTCAGATCCTCAACAGAATTTGTTGTTGTTGTTTTTTTTTTTAAATATCTGCTTATCTGTCTTGCTCTCACTAAACAAACACAGTGATCTTGCCCATATCATGGCTCTGATTTAGTGCCAGCTGCCAGGAACTAGCCTCTCTAATTGGATTTCCCTCAACCTTATATTTATTTACAAGCTTTTCTGAGGTATATCGATTTCTATGATTTATGGAGATGTTTACTTTGATTAGTTCTGTTTATAGTTAGCAGAAACACCACTTCCTGTATACACTGGATGTAGGAACATGGCCTTCCTTCTCCTCCCGTTTAAGAAATCAGTTTCCTTCTATTATATATGAACAATCTGGTCCTCCGTCCTCACCCCAAGTAATAATACCGGTGGCGTAAGCAGCTACAGGATCCTATACTTGATTGTACACCTATATATTTTTAAGAAATATCTAGTGATGTTTAAGCTGATTGTTAACATTTCTTTTCAGTTTTACAGTTACTGAATGCTATCTACAATGATTTGCTTTCCCTCCTATATACAGGGTCTAAGAAGAAGACCAAAGTGGTCAAAAACAATGTTAACCCTGTCTGGAATGAGGTTAGTTACCCTAATGTGTTATGGTGTTTATGAAATATTAATATATTTAACAATGGAACATGGGTAAACTATACTCTCACATGACATGTGATGTATGTAATGAAATGTAACAAACCGACCTGATGCCAGTTTAACTGGTAACAAGAAAATAAAATAATATATAATGTAATGTAATGTAATAATAACTTGTACTAATTATCTGTATCTGACTCGTTTGTACTTGCTACATTTGTTTCTCTTATTCTTTTCTGTTTTGTCTTTATGTCAGGGTTTTGAATGGGACCTGAAAGGAGTGCCCTTAGACTCAGCAGCAGAGCTGCACGTGGTTGTGAAGGACCATGAAAAAATGGGAAGGAACAGGTACGTGTATATGTAAATCTATAGTGTGTGGAATTGCATCCCAAATCCTGTACTCCTACTTAACATCTGCACTTTTATCCCACTGACACTTTCTTTTTCTACATTTTTTGAAGTTTACTCTTAGCTGTTAAGTGAAAGTGAACTATTTTGCCTTATTGTGTTTGCACACAGAAGGAATGTGACCTCCGCATTTAACCCATCCGTGCAGTGAAACACACACACCAGTGAACACTAGGGGGCAGTGAACACACTTGCCCAGAGCGGGGGGCAGCCCTAAACCACGGCGCCTGGGGAGCAGTTAGGGGTGTTGGGTGCCTTGCTCAAGGGCATCTCAGTCATGTCTTGCCCTGGGTGGGGATCAAACCCGCGACACGACTGAGGTGCCCTTGAGCAAGGCACCCAACAAATAAACCAACCAACTAGTTGGCTGTACAGGTACAAATCCAGCAGTCTGAGCTGAATGACTTAAATATATTGATTATTCTTAACAATTAATAACTGATGATGATCTCTTATGCATACTGTTGCTGAGTAGGGACACAAATTTATTGAACAAAGTTTGGGTTTCCTTCTCAGGCAATTATTTTCTACCTGAAATGTTTTTGACCTATTTCAGTGATTAGATGAAGAATAAAGGCAATTCTATGTAAAGCTCATATACTAATGACTGACATATTAATGACAGCTGACATGCAGCCTTTATTTATTGAAGTGCATGCTTATAAGTCTTACACAACCCCAAGAATAATCATGAAAGTCATTGCAGTAGGGAGTGGTGATTTTGTGGTATGTTTGGGGTCATTCAGGATGTCCATTGGTGCGTTTAAGTAGGGAGTCATGCAAGAGGAAGGATGAGTGGCATGGAAGTTAATGCCAACAGGATATGACCCACTGCATTGTGTTATATCTTATCATCATCAACCAGGAATATAATCCTCCTTAAAATAGGTTCATATTTGTTTGTGTTTTTAATACTAACATATTAAAGTAACTTCTTGAAAGAAAGAAAGAAAGAAAGAAAGAAAGAAAGCATAAAGGAAAAGTAAATGACTCACTCTCACCTCTAGTATGATTTTATACAGCCACATGAACCTGAACATCATTAGTCAAAGTGACACGTATTTACAGAGCAAGAGCCAGGAAGAAAACGACAGAAACCAGTGCTGGTTTGTTGTGTTTCTATGGTGATAAGGTTGTAGGAATGTCAAGACTGTCACGAAGTGTCTGATTGTATGCTGTATATTATAAACATACAGTATAAGGCATGCACATTTTGTGTATTCTGCAGGTTTCTGGGGGAATGTCGGGTTTCTTTAAGAGATGTACTCAACTCCCCAAACCTTGCAGCAACATTCACCGTATCCTTAGTGGACACCAAGAAGAACAACACTGGGGTAGGTCAAGCCATCTCTGTCCATCATTTTTGTAACTCCTAGCACTGAGTGAAATAAGTATTATTGTATTATTTTGTCATGGGCCTTTTGTATCCTACAAAGCCTGCCCTCCAAAAATAGGGCAATTTTTCAAACCCAAGTTGGAGTGTGTGGCATTTTGGTGACTTCATGCATGAAAAACAAATAATTAGCAAACAGTAAAAAGCAAAAAAAAAACCAAAACATGTTGACCCTTATCATGTTACCATAATTAACCCATTGCACTGAACACCTTAGCCAACAGTTACTCCAGCTATTAAATTAAGTGCATAATTAACATTTGTGAAGTTTTATTCATGCATTAATTTATTTACTGCATGCTTACAGTACAGTTTTCCAACATTTCAAATTTCAACCCATAGAAATGGGGTTAATTCAGCAGTGTGTATATTTCATTAACATTTGAACAACTAAGGCCTTGGTGACTCACATTTTTTGTGTTCTAAATATAAATGGTAATTAAAGAAACCTTAATGTCAAGCATTATCAAAGAAAAACTGTTAAACACATGGTCACTTTTGAAGATTTTCAAATAATGTATATTTAAAAATAATAATAAACTGAATAATAATAAAATGATTTAAATGTAGTTTTATCATTGAAGAAGTGCAGGAAACTATTGGCCATGATGATGGTGACACACCCATCAGAGTGAACTGTGATAACATACAAACTCTGGTAACATACAATCTATGACAAATTACACTCAATTTCCTCTTATTAAATTAAAAATAGCAGGTTGTGTTTTTTTCTCCTCCTAAACATGCCAATGAAGTCTAAACAGCATTTTCCTAAAGTTTGCAAGGGATCTATAAGTTTGGTTTGGACCTCTAACCTTCTTTACTGATGTGGGTCGGTTTTAGACATCTTCCAGGCAGCGTTTTCCATCTCCAACCCTACGTCATTAAACACTTGCCTTGTATCTTTCTCACACACTATGTCTAAATGTGGGACTGGGCTCCTGGCATCTCAGCCCTACTTCCTGGCATTGTATGTGTGTACTCCTGTGTGTGTGTCTCTCTCTGTGTGTGTGTGTGTGTGTGTGTGTGTGTGTTGTGTGAGTTTCTTACCCCTGCATGGAAATGGATGGACAGGAGAAGGTGGAGTTGTCCCAATAAGCTGTTTTGTATCCGTATTCTCTGGAATAACACAGTTATAGGAAATAACTTTAGGAAGGTTTGGCCAGGTATTTGTGTTTAAAAACAATTTTAGCCAAGTACATGTTATCCATTCCCCCAATAAAAGCAGAAACATGTAACAATTTCCCTGCATTGTGGAAAATGCAAGTCTCACCTTGACTATTGCAATGCCCTTCCAGCAGGTCTCCTGGTATACACAGTGGCAGATGGTCCGGAACGCAGCAGCGCATCTGGTTTCCGATCAAACTAAAAGGGCACATGTCACTACGCAGCTCACTGACCTCCACTGGCTATCCTTGAATCAAATTTAAATCACTAACACTTGCCTGCAGAGTGCCTTCTAGGTCTGAACCCATGCATTTGAACAAAATAATACTGCCTTATGCTCCTTCTTGACCTCTGTGTTCCTCCACTATTTGCATTGCTATCTCTACACACAAGGCATCTTAGTTCAGACAGTTTTTGTTTATGGTTCTCAGATTATTGAGTGAGCTACCAAACGCTAGCAGAGCATGCATGTCCCTCTCTATCTTCAAGAATTTCTCGAAGACTTATTTCTTCAAGAGCAGTCTCCTAACTGTCACCTTAAACACTATCACATTAGATTTAGCATTTACTGCTTACTCCTACTGTAGAGAGGCTTGAGTGTTCCTCAGTCCTCAGGTTACTTTGGATAAAAGCTTCTGCTAAATGAATGAATGTGAACATAAATGTATTGCTTTCAGCTATTATAAGCCTAAGTGGAAAAATTACCAAAGTTACCAAAAGATACCTGTTAAATAATATCCTTATTGGAAATAAAGCCAGCAACTCTTCTCATGAAGCAATCTGTCAGTCATTGAAGGCTACTCCAATAAACCTCTTCCACCTCTTTGGTACCCTTTGTTGCTATCAGTTATGTGTAGCAGCATTATTAGGTTGTGCTCTGGGATCATATATTACGTGTGTCTCAGTCAGAGATCAGTGAATTGGGTAGGACAATAAGCTGATTTCACCATTGAAGCCGGTATTTTTTTTCACTAAGATTTACTGTTTAAGTTTCAACTTTACATGTACTGATGTTTGGCAGCACAATCTAATTATAACCTATTGTAATGACTGTGTCTTACCAGGCCACAGTGACTCTGCAGGTTTCCTACATCCCTCCCCCAGGCATGGCTCCCATCTTTCAGCCTCTACCACAGCCAGAGACTCCACACAATACTGTAGAGCTAGATACGGTCACAGGTAAAGACTGTGTGTGCAATGTGCAGTAAATGCCAGGGTACACATGGAAACAGTTGTTTTGTGTGTGTGAAATGATTATGTCTTTATCTATTACTCCTATTATTCCCTTAACTAATTTGATGAGTTATTTAACATGATGAAATTGGTATCATCAGAACTGTACGCAAGATTAACAAAGAAGCAATATTAGCACGTATATGTTTTGGTTAATTGTTAGCAAATGATATTAGTAAATAGACAAGGTTGGTTAAACAAGGTCTGATTTTATATATATAAAATATAACACAGCATCAACTGGTGCTGTAGTTCATGCTACATAAAGTATTAATATCTAAGAGAACTATAACCTAACCATATATGTGTGTGTGAGTGTATAAATAAAAAAAAGTTTTTTGTGTAGAGAATGCTATTTCCTATATATGCAGTGTTCTCCTTGGACACTATGGGAGATGAGGACACAGAGAGCATGCTCATGGTGGAGGTTGCAGAGGAGCCCGAACCTGTTCCAGGACCACAAGGCCAGGAGATCGGAGCTCCTCATACACCACCAAAAAGAGCTCCTCCAGCTTTTATGCATGGCATGAAGAAAAAGAAACAGCAAAGCAAACAAGCCCCACTTTCCAACAAACCCCAGGACCTCCAGGTGTGTACATGAATATGGGTAATGAGTATATAAATACGCACTCATAAAATTGCAGTAGCTGTCATATAGTAGCTGAATAATCATGCTATAACATATTGCCTAAAGAAAATAATTTTGGTTTTGTAATAAAACTTATTCACTCTATTAGACCTTATTTTCACTATGGCAGCTTCGTAATGCTCTAGTGCACATAATAATTTCAACACTAATTTTGTATATTAGTTATATTAATCTTAAATGCATATAATCTCATTATACACTTTATTAGGAACACCTGCACACCTGCACATGAATGCAGTTTTCAGCCAATTATGTGGCAGTAGTGCAATACATAATATGCAGATGCAGGTCAAGAGATTCAGTTAATCTTCACATTAGGCATCAGAGTGGGTGCAGTATGTGCTGGTTAGTATTTAATAAACTGCTGATGTCCTGGGAATTTGCAATTGTGATGGGGCATCTCATTTCAAATCTTGAGAAGGATGGACTACAACACCAGAAGACTACATAATTTTTCACTTCTGTTAGCCAAGAACAAGAATATGAGGATATCTTATGCAAAATATACAGCTGAAGACAAGGTGACCAGGTGATTGTTTTCGCCACATGACTGGCTGATTAGTTGTCTGTATGAATAATATATCAGAAACAGTGCCCTCATGTGGCAACATCATACATTTCCCATTAACACACTTGAAACACAGCATTTATGTTTTATCTGACTGTCTGACCAGAATAAAGTGAACCCATTTACTGTGAGTTGGATGTACTAACTCATAAGTAGTAAAGAAACAGAAATAAAGTTTTGTGTATCAACACTATATACCATTTACAACATTCGGCAGACCAGCAGTGACAGCTTGGAGGTGCTGGGGTTTGAGCTGAGAACCTTCCAGTCAGTAGTCTTAAGCCTGTCTTAAGTACTGATCTATCAAGCAGGGTCCATTAATAAAGTAGAGTCAGTTAATAAATGTGTGCATATCACATTGATAATGTCGACTAAATGTTCAGGTACGGGTGCGAATCATCGAGGGAAGGCAACTGCCTGGCATCAATATTAAACCTGTTGTCAAAATAACAGTGGGAAGCCAAACCAAGAGAACCCGCATCAAGAAAGGCAACAATCCATACTTTGATGAGGTAATGAACTATAAATTATAAATAAGTTTTTTTTTTAATACTACATGATAGTGTATTGAAGGATTTAATTGCACTATACAGTGTTATAACCTTAGTTTCTGCTTTGCTTATATTATCATTGCATTGAAAGTAGAGTTTATGACTGAACCATAATCAGTCAGTCATTAAAACCATACCTCCCCTTTTATTTTCCACAGAGTTTCTTCCTCAACTTCTTTGAGACACCAGCAGATCTTTTTGATGAACCTATATTTATAACAGTAAGCAGACCAGTCTTTATAATAATCTATTAGCTGACCTAGATACAATCAGTCTTTCCTTACAGTATGTGGAATTTGAATGTAAGAAAGAAGAGGGTCTTGGCACATCTGATAATAAAGACATATAAGGACTCTTTTGAAAATTATTCAATGCCTATGTAATTTTACCACTCCACCGCAGCATAGGCTGCACGTAATAAAGTAAAGTAATACATGTGTTCAGTTAAGTCCATTTAAATGCTGAGTAAATGCAGCAATATTATATAATATAATATGTTTATTACATCTAAATCCATTTAAATGAACACAATACTGGCATACCCCATACAGCAGTAATGAATTTAGCTAATTTAGTTAATTTAGCTACATACAGATTAATTTGAATGTTAGTTCATGTTGTTGGGCAATGGCTAACTAATCTTTCTGTTCCTTGAACACTATATGTCAGGCCACAGGATGGATGAGCCTATGTATATTGGGCATAGTTACAGGATATCACTAATCCAGGTAGACTGGTTAGTGGTCACCTGGATTGAGGGGAAATACAAAAAAAAAGCTGACTGATTACCCAATGAGCTCGCAGAAAAACCTCCAGAAATGTGAACTGGAGCCTCAGTTAGACTCTAATGCTCTAGACATATTGTGGGTGTGTTCACTGTAGCTGTAAGATGTCATTTAAGCTGGACCTAAATTGGTATTTGCCTGTCGTCTGGACCTGGTTCCTTTATTAAGCCTGTTATTTTCAGTAGTAGTGGCAGCGTTTAATACTATTGTAATATTTACCCACTGTGTTCTATCCAAGGTATTTGACTCCAAGTCTCTTCGTACAGACTCTGTCATTGGAGAATTTAAGGTAGTATTCTCTAAGCTTCTGCTTTTGCATGTATTACATTATATTTATTTTATTTTATTACATCCATAAGTTAAAGCTTTACCTCTGTTACAAAGCACTGCCACTGGAGACTCCTTTCATATACTCTATGTTCAATAGACATTTCCTTCACCATAGTATCACCATAATAACAATCACTCACACTAAAAAACATGAAGCATCTGCCATACAAGGCCCTGTGTAAGTTATTACATATTAGAACAAGTGCATTAATATAATCCTTACAGCTGGAACTACTGTCTGTACAAAGCATTACAGAGCTTAGTGGTACAAAGCATTATAATTCATTATAGACTTGATTCATTGAGGACTGTGATTGTACTGATTGTTCTTATATCATTTTTAATTGCTGTGACCCGACACTGTTTTCTGATGTCTCTTCCTGTGACATCTGTGCTTTCCTTTTTATCTTTTGTTTGTGGGACACACAGATCTGTTCTCTCATGCACAGCTGATAATAGTTACGACTCTTTCTTCTCTTTCAGCTGGATGTTGGCATGGTGTATAACGAACACAGTGAGTACTGCAGGCTCCTGTAACACTTGGCTGCATGTTTGTGCTTGAAGGAGCACATTCCAAAATCTCACACTTTATTCCACTTAAACATGTATTTTGGTTCAATAGTGCATTAGTTTCAGTGCCATATTAGTATCACACTAAAGGGATGATAAATCTTTGTTATTTTTGTTACAAGCTAATCAATATTGCTTATTTTTTTATTCTTGTGGCAGGACATGCTATTCTCAGGAAGTGGCTGTTGCTGGCTGATCCTGAAGATCTTTGTGCTGGGGCCAGAGGGTATCTGAAGGTCAGCCTTATAGTTCTGGCTGCAGGTGATGAGCCACCGGTGAGTAAGACTAAGAACGTTGTTTGTATTGTTCCTAGAGAAGAGTTCCAAAGAAATGCAGATTTATCAAATCTTTGTCGTAGAGTGAAAAAGAGGCTGTTCAAGAAAGGGAGGACATTGAGGCCAACCTGCTGAGACCAGCAGGCCTAACACTCAGAGGAGCCACCTTCACTCTTAGGATCTACAGAGCTGAGGACTTGCCTCAAAGTGGGTGGTATTATTTACGTGTGTATCAGAATGATTGTCTGGTTTCTTTAACAATACACATATGCTTTCTCTGTGCTAGTGGATGATGCATTTATGGATGGCATGAAGCAGTTTCTTGGTTTTGAGTCAAACCGAAAAAACCTGGTGGATCCATTAGTGGAAGTCAACTTCGCTGGCAAAACGGTACAAACTCCAGATAGGATGAGAACCTGTTTTTGATCTGCATTAGCCATGTTCAGCCCACACCACAGCCCACTGTATTCATCTGGGCTTTTATGATTGAACCTTCTATTGATCCACAGCTGGGATTTTTTGCAATATATTTGCCTCTGCTTTATTTATAAGACACTCTAACCCATGACAAGAAATCATAGCTGGATGAACGAAATGTTCCAACCAGGTTTTAGCCACATTTGACCAGGTCGTAAATGAAAATGCATGAATCCGGCCAGTAGTTTAGAAGAAGCAGGCAAATACACAACCATATTTTTTTTTCCAAAATATTACAGTCATGATGGTAATAATTATTTTGAATTACTCCTGAGTAAAGATGATTTAAAAACTAAAAACAGGTAAATGACTCCATGTTATATTAATCAAAAAGACAGTCTTGCATTACCTCCATGATCTTTGATGAGCCAATACATGTGTATTCACAGATGTGCAGTAAGATATTGGAGAAAAACGCCAACCCACAGTGGAACCAGAGTCTTATGCTTCCTATCAGAGTAAGATGAGCTACATAAATGCACATGTCAGAGGTTATTGGTCAACTTTTTCCACACTCTTAGTCAATACCAAATGCCATTTCTCTATGCAGTTTCCCTCTATGTGTGAGAAGATGAGGATACGCATATTAGATTGGTTAGTCCATCATAAAAATAATGACACTGCATGGCAATTAACTGCATACTGTGCACTTACATTTAGAACATCTTTAACTTCTTGTGTTTTCATTATTTCATTTCTGTTAGGGATCGAGCAAGCCACAATGATGTCATTGGCACCACACATCTGAGTATGTCAAAGATCTCTGCTCCAGGCGGGGAAATAGAAGGTAATCAATGAATTTCATATGAAATGAGGCAAAACGTCTCACTGCTTTTAAGGCGTAAGTGCACCTTCCAGTTTCATCTATTCATCTTCATTTCATCTTTCATCTCTAAGCATACACACAGGAACAGTAACCTGTGGCTTTGGCTATAGATTTATTGGGATTTATTACATTACTCTATTGAATCCCTACCAGAATAGTGTACAGCTTTTATATCTGAGGTTTAGCAGAGTTACAGTCAGGAAAAAAACAAGATCAGAATAAACAGCTGTATTGTACATTGTGAGGGAAATAATTTTTCTATATTTTCTTTTACAGGTCTTATGTAGTGTTAAACTTTTATACACTATTAAGCTTTTACAAAATGTGCAACCTAGCAGTATCAGGACTCTGTATGTGCATGATGACCATGAGCCGTGGACCTACACACACACACACACACACACACACACACACACACACACACACACACACACACACATAATGCACTTAGCAAACAACCTGCCAATTATCTAGCATAACCAATCACTATATTTCAGGGTATATTTTGAGGGGTATGGGAAAAGCAGGGTAGTGATGATTACAAGCTGAAGCCTTTTTGCTGTATATTTCTTTTTGCCGTAATAAATCTTAAGAAAAGCATGACTTGATCTGTCTGCGCTTGATATCTGATAGATATAAATTTCCATGACAACATTCAAACACTAAGTGTTATAACTTACAAAAAAACTCCACAGAATGTAACAGCCACACCATATTTACTATTAGGATGTGACAAACAACATTCGTAGGATAGTCTCTGAAGAGCATCATCAATGCTTAAACGTGTTTTGACACATGCATGACTACTACTAACCTCCAAGCATAATCTGAGACATCAGTGGAATGACACTGATTCCTGATTTAAGCTTTAATGTTGAATGCCATGTGCTGGCAATATGTCACATTTGAATTTTGCACAAATAAATTGCTTACTACTATAAGAAAATAATGTTGGTGTGATGCCTTAAAGACTATTGTCCAATAACAGCACAAATGTTATTCTTCTTATATAACAGCACATTGCCAAGTATTCCAATTTTATGTGAATTATTAATGTAATAAATTATATAACATTGTACTTTAAATTAGTTTATTAGTTACGTGACATGACAGTTCCTATTCTCACTATACTGTTTTAACAGCCATATACAGCGATTCCGTCATCAACCTCTGTTTATTCTCTCCCTTGAAGTAAATAATACAAACAATCTAGTTTGCCATGATTGCCACAAACCCTAAATCCATCAGTCACTTCTGTTACAAAGACATCTTCTTCACCATAGTGACGCCATATCAACAATTACACAACATGGAGCTTCTGTCATACAAGTCCCTGGCAGTTGTTAACATATTAAAACAGGTGCATTAATATATATATACCTTACAGCTGTCTTTGTGACTTAATCAACACCTACTGACCATTCAGGATCGAGCTCTGGTAAAAAGTTTTATAATTAAGATTGTTAAGATTATAATCTAGATTGTATTTAGTGAGGTTGCAGTTGCACTGAAGTGTCAGTGCTAGATTTTCTGGATAGTATTTTTTTTAGGACAGGTGTGATGTAAGTGTCTGTGATATGTGTGTCTGTAGGTAAAAGGGGTGTAATTGCATTATACTATTCTGTCGCATGAAAAAAACTAACTTTTAAACTTTTATCTGTTTGTAGTTTTCTCCTCATCCACTTATATAAATAAGAGAGTTCTGTTAACTCCACCTGGTGTGGTATGTGTTTTATATTGCACTGTATTTGAACTGGCTTTGTTCTTGGTTGACTATTTGGTTAGTGAAACTGCTTCATGTAGACACACGCTTTTGGAGATCTGACTACTTTGCGAAGGCATGAGCTACTAGCAAGAGTGAGTGTGCAGCTGTAGTTTTCAGTTGTGTTTAAAGTATCCTTTATTTCTTTACGCATTCAGATGACTTGCCCACAAGGACCCTCCAAAGTGCCAGTATGTCTTTCTTTCCTACTGTATCTGTGTGATACAATCTACATTACATGCACCCATGTACTTCCTGGTACTTTATGTGTGTAGCTTGTGATACCTATGGCGAGATTGTCTTACTGTAATTTTAGCATGCTTAGCAGTTTCATTGATTGCTCACATGGTTTAACCTCAACATTTCTGTCTTAGTTGATGACAACTTGGGCTTCCTGCCGACATTTGGCCCATGCTATGTGAATATGTATGGAAGTCCTAGAGAGTTCACTGCCTTCTCTGACCCCCATGAGGCGCTCAACCTTGGAAAGGTAAAGAAGAGAAAGTTCAATTGCATTATAGTGCATTATAATTGATCCAGAAAGTGTAGAATGGGTCTAGAATACATCGACATACGTTACAGTAAACCAAAAGTTATCGGCTATGGATGTCTCAGTGTGGAGAAGAGTGATTAAAACTTCAGTGGTGGTATGTGTTGTGTGGTTTAGGGTGAAGGGGTAGCATATCGTGGCCGTGTGCTCTTGGAGCTCACCACTAAACTGTGTGAAAGAGTGGAGCAAAAAGTGGAAGACATTCACCCTGATGACCTTCTTGTGGTCGAGGTAAGAATCATTTGTGTTTCTGAAGGACCCGTGAACATGCTTCCAGGTTTTGTTATTTTGTATGTGTGTTTGTTTTTTATATGCATTCACACAGACAGACAGTATCTTCTGTTTCTTCCATGCAGAAATTCATGCGAAAGAGAAAGTACTCCATGTTTGCTGCTTTTTACTCGGCCACCTTTCTTCAGGACGTGGACGATGCCATCCAGTTCGAGGTCAGCATCGGCAACTATGGCAACAGGTTTGACTACACCTGCCTGCCTCTGGCCTCCACAACACAGTACAGCCGAGCTGTGTTTGATGGTGAGAAATTCAAGCCTGATGTCTTTCAATGTGAAATAAAAGATCTGAGTGTAGAGATGACAAGTTGAGAGACTTATGCACTGTTGCATTGGTCTGTTTCGGTAGAGGCAAAGCACGAGATAATTCCCTGTAGTAACACTATTAGCAGATAGTTGAACAGCATTGTGGGTAATACAGGAACCTTGTATTTCAGTGAAAATAGACCAACATGTAGAGAAATTAAATTTACACTAAAAAGTTGACTCAGTTTCCGAACAGAAGAATGTTAGACATGACTAAATATTACAGGATGATTGATTGTGATTATAAATATGCAGGGGTTCTGGGTGCATTTTTCCAAAAAATAATGTCACATGTAATGTTCCAGCCGTGGCCTAGTGGTTAGGGAACCGGTCTCTTGACCGGAAGGTTGTGGGTTCAATCCCTGCCCAGGGCAAGACATGACTGAGGTGCCCTTGAGCAAGGCACCTAACTC
>JAOVVF010000042.1:11260315-11278259 GCA_028565595.1 Duopalatinus emarginatus | reverse complement strand
GATGGGTTAAATGTGGAGGTCACATTCCTCTGTGTGCAAACACAGTAGGCAAATAGTTCACTTTCATCTTCATCTTCATTTTTTCTCTGACTGTAGGTTGCCACTACTATTATTTACCTTGGGGGAATGTAAAGCCTGTGGTGGTGCTGTCATCAGAGTGGGAGGACATCAGTCCCCGTATAGAGGCCCTTAACATGCTGCTGATGATCACAGAGCATTTGGTGAGCGCAGAGCTGAAATGCTTTATGATGAGAATATGCTTTCAGATGTTATATCATTTGAAATAAGAGTAAAGAGTGATATCTTAAAAAAGCTTGTTTTTTAAGGGATGGTCATTTAGAAATGTGACTCTACTTGTGTTAGGAATCAAACCTGAATCTTGTACAGTTGGAGCTTAAAGCAGGTGGTGACCAGGAAAAACTGGAGGAGAGGGTGGTTAAACTACTTGATGATCTCATCTCTGACTGCAGGTAAAACTCATCATATGTATAAGAGGAATTCAATTCCCTGGTCAGGTACCCAGATTTCTCCTGTGTGTGCATGTGTCCTGTGTGTCTGTGTGGGTTTCCTAATACAGTCCAAAGACATGCAGTTAGCTGCATTGGTGATGTGAGTATGAATGTGGACCAGGGCTCATCTGCTGAAAGGCAGGGAAATACCCTGGACAGGTCATCAGTCTAGGGTATTTCCCTGCCTTTCAGCAGATGAGCCCTGGTCCAGAATATAGGGTCCAGTATAAGTATAGGATTAGTTTTATGGGCCAGCAAGGTGGTGCAGTGTGAAGTTCTGAACTTAATATACAGTAGCAGTTTACATGTTCTTTCTCATGTCTGTGTAGGTCTACTTTAGGTGTTTTCTCACTGCACGTAAACATACATTTACCTGGATTGGCTATGCTAAATATTTCAGAGGTGTGTATGTGATAGAATGTCACTCTATCCCAGGTGAATTGTCCTGCCCTGCACCCAGAATTGCCAGTATAGCCTCCAGCTTGACCATGACCCTAACCAGAATGGAGCATGTACTGAAGATGAATAAATGAATATTGTTCTATAACATCTTTTGTAATTGGGTGTAATTGTATTGTGTGACAAAAGTTTAACACAGTATTTCAGTAAATAAGAACTCACTTGATATCAATTATACCAGTGATCACTGACTGATATCAGTGAAGTTTTGGGGGCATGTCTTTACTGGGTTGCTCTGTGAGTATTTATGAGTGTAATAGCCATGTTGGTGTGGTTCAGCGAGGAGCTACCTGAGCTGGACGGATGGCCATGCGTGACCGCTCTGGATAAAGCACTGCGGCGTTTGCGTAAGGTGAACCTGAAGCAGATCGAGCAGGCTGCTCTGGCATTAAAACACAGCCAGGAGACAGAGCTGAGCACAGTGTTGGAGCAGGCTGAGGACTGGGCCACGAGGCTGCGTTCACTCACTGAGGAGGTGAGAATCCACAGATGGGACCTGAGCATGAGTCCAAAAGTCTTAAGAAATACTGGCTGTTTTAGATTTGCTCCTTTTAAGTGTTATTTCCTTCTCTTTTTCTATTTTCTTTTGTTTTTCTCTTTGTTTCTGTCTCTTTTATTATTCTGGCATTCTTTGTTTGTAGAAAATTAGATTCCAGAGAAAGTAGGGTACACAGTGTATCTGTCTCAGCACAGTTAAAAAATTTGAAGATTTCTTTTCTTGTCTTCAGCCTCACTGTCTTTTTCTTGTTTGTTCTTTGGCTCTCTCTCTTCTGTCATTCAGTATTTATATTTTATTCAGTTCTGTCTCTCACTCAGCCAGAACAGAATTAAACCAGAATGACTCTGATGCTGCCAGTTCAGTCAAAATATTTGGCTTTACTTATAAGTACTAAACCGTTTAGATTTCTCTATCAGTTTTGGTACGCTGTGGTTTTGGTACACTAACATTATAACATGCTGGGAGATAAGAGAATCAGCTATGGTATACAATTACTATGCAACTGTAAAAAAAACAGTAAGCAATTTGAATATTAAAAACATTTTTAAACCAGGTACATGTAATATTTTAATGTGAACAGCAGGGGGAGCCATAAATTACAGCAAAATGTCTGTTTCATTGATTCTTTCTTTCTTTCTTTCTTTCTTTCTTTCTTTCCATTTTACCATTTTCTAGCCCCAGAACAGTCTGCCAGATATAATAATCTGGATGCTTCAGGGCGACAAACGAGTAGCGTACCACAGAATCCCAGCCCATGAGGTTCTCTTCTCTCAGGGTTATTGTGGCAAACACTGTGGTCAGCTGCAAACTGTCTTTATGAAGGTGTGTATGCTACAGAGCAAGCAGTGGAAATGATATTCACTCTTCAAATCTGTGTGTCTGTTATAGTTATTAATGGTAACTGTAAGTCTACTTCTGGGTGTATGTTTTAGTACCCTAAGAGTGGGAGCGACGACTATAAGATCCCAGCACAGCTCAGAGTGAAGGTGTGGTTTGGTTTGGCTGCTGATGTCAAGCACTTCAACCAGTTTTCAGAGGGGAAACTGTCTGTGTTTGCAGAGACAGTAAGCATTTTGAAATTAATATCCGCATTTACTTAATTTATTTAATTACTGCATAAATTTCAATTTCAATTTAATTTAAATTGAGTTTAACTGTGTTTAATAAATACACAGTGTCTCATAAATACTGATGTGAAATGATTATTTAAAGTAGGACAGAGCTAAAATAACTGTTTATTACTATAGAATATTAAAATAAGAAACTATGCTGTTAACAGAACTGTTAAGTCACCTTCACATCTTTCATTCAAACCTGTACACACATGCCATCAGGAGGATTTTAATAGATTGATGCAATCAGCAATTGGTCAATATTTTGTAATATCATTTTATGTCTTAATTACGATTGTTATCGTTTTATGTCGTGATTTCCGATGATAGGTGATTGGTATTGGCACCCAAAACACTGTCCATTGTAAAAGCTTTAAACTAAATAACAAATGTTAAATAGTTGGTTCATAATTTTGCTATTTTAGTAAATTCGACACTGCTAGCTAGATGTGTAATTAGGTTGCATATGTGAGTTCATATGCTTGTTGGACAATTAGTAACCATAATTGCACATCAAATAAAATATTTGATATATAAATATAAATGTAAATAAAAATATTTACATAAAATAGACATACTGTATTCAAACCTTTGCTAGCAAGTTCTGTGGATACTCTTTCATCTGGCTATGTGAAGCTAGCTATTTATTTATGCCAGTGAGTATCTATGTTCCCATGGTCCTAAACCTAAAACTATGTCTACGATAGTGGGAGAGCACATATCCAGAACTGGGAACATAAAACCTTTAACTGATTTCTCTAAAAGAAAATGGACTATATTGTTGTTTACATTAAGGTATAATATAGATCTCCGCTCCACTTTTCATTTAGATAAACCTCCTAATTAAGTGTTGTTTGTGATGTTTAACTAGTGACTAGTGACAACTAGACTGTTAATGGTTTTGTTGTGTTTTTATGCTTTTCTTTGTACTGTGTTTCCTGCAGTATGAGAACCAGACTAAATTAGCTCTGGTGGGAAACTGGGGCACAGCAGGGCTCACTTACCCCAAGTTCAGTGACATCACTGGGAAAGTGAAGCTTTTCAAAGAGAGTTTTAAACCCTCACCAGGCTGGGCATGGGCTGGAGATTGGTATATCAGCCCAGAGAAATGGTAAGTTCCACACTAAACTCTGCTGGCTTACTCTCATCCATGCTGTCTTTGACAAAAAATGATCACTTTGCATTTGGGGCTAGCATAATTAAGATGTTGGCCAGTCTGTATTGTTTTAAGATCTGAGTACTAAGTGTACATCTATAAGCTGATACTGAGTATGTTCTTAATTGCACAATCCAGTGAATCCTAATTAAGCTTTATTGACCAGATGTTGTTTTTCCCCATATTTTTTAATGTTGCCCAGCTTGCTATATGATGTGGATGCAGGACACATGACTTTTATGGAGGAAGTGTTTGAGAATCAGATGCGGCTGCCGGGAGGACAATGGATCGGCATGCCAGAAGGTTACACAGATGTGGTGAGCATTTAAAACTTTATATAGTTGAACAGGACTTGTCTCCATGTAAAGTTTATTGATGTCCGTTATTTGCTTTTCCAAACTTGAAATTAAAGAAGTAGTCATGTCCTAAAGTAGCCCTGCAAACAGTAACGACTGATGTGCTGTTTTACATTTGTCCATTCGGGAACAGAATGGAGAGAAAGCAGTGCCTAAAGATGATATTGAGTGTCCACCAAGCTGGATGTGGGAGGACGAGGAATGGAGTAAAGACCTAAAACGGGCTGTAGATGATCAAGGTATAGAAATTCAATGTTGTTTTACCATAGTCTAAAATAAACATGTGTAAATTATAAGTAAAGTGAACTATAGTGTGATAGCAAAAGATATTAATATATTACGTATTATTCCCATTATCCTCAGGGTGGGAGTATGGCATCACTATCCCTCCTGACCGTCGTCCTAAGTCTTGGGTTCCAGCTGAGAAAATGTACCACACTAATCGCCGCCGTCGCTGGATCCGCCTTCGCCGCCGAGACCTGCAGAAAATGGAAGCCCTCAGAAAGGTACACCATTACCCTTATTGGTTAAATACTAGTCATATGGTTTTCATTAGAACCATCATTTAAACTTTTCCTCACTCTTGTACTGGGAACTAGATAAAAAATATTGCTGCTCTATACTCTCAGTTTGATGCTCCATACCCGCTGTCTTGGTTCAGGGGGATTCTGGGAAATGTCAGTGTGGTGGGATGGTGAGTGGAGTTCTGTAGAGTATTTGGCAGATGAAAGTGGGGTTCTGCTGGGTTGTAGATGGAGGTTGAGAGGACACCTAATCAATCACACCATCTGACACTAATCTGAAATCTATCCCATGTCTCTAATCTATGAGTCTTATTCTGACTTGGCAAGAAATCCACAGCTCATCCAAATTTAGCGTTTTACCACAAATATGCCTAATGTTAATCATCTGTGGAACAGTGTGTGTGTGTGTGTGTGTGTGTGTGTGTGTCTGTGTCAATGTGCATGTGAAGGACAGAGAAAGAGATTCTGTTTTTGAAAATCAGTATGTGTATCCTGAAAACCTCACAGACATAATAGCTAAAGCACACATGCATTATTAACAATGATGTATTGTTGAGATTATCTCACAGTTTTCGATGATAGATGAGACAAAGAAGCTGAGGGATAAAGAGGTACACTGGAAACCACTTCAGGATGACTCAGGCTGAGTGAGAGAGAATTTAAGAGAAAGAGAGCACTGAAGAACAGAACATCCATTTCCTATGCTCTCCTCATGGTGGTGCTCTGAGAGCACAGATCTAAAGAATCTCTTTCATCCCAGTGCTGTTGACTTAACGCTTTTCAATGTGTGTGTGTGTGTGTGTGTGTGTGTGTGTGTGTGTGTGTGTGTGTGTGTGTGTGTGTGTGTCTGTATGACCTCCAACAGCAGCGTCCAGATGAGTCGGAGCGAGAGGGTTGGGAGTATGCCTCTCTCTTTGGCTGGAAGTTTCATCTTAAGCAAAGGAAGACGGATTCATTCCGTCGTCGCCGCTGGCGGTGTCGCATGGAGCCTCTGGAGAAGACTGGACCGGCGGCCATCTTTGCCCTGGAGTGCTCACTGGTAATGAGAGTGAGAGTAAACAATTACATTTTGCAAATTGCAATTTACAAAGCTGGATGTTGGACTAAGCCAAAGTGACCAGGGGTAACTGAAAGGTGAAGAAAAGAAAGAGAATGTAAGGTGTAAGGTGTGAAATTTTAACAAGGTCTCACAATATAGCAGAAATGAGATGAATATGGGTGTGTGTATGTGTGCAAGAGCGAAAAGAGAGAAAAAGAAAGAGAGAAAAAGAGAGAGACTACCCAATCTGGGGCATCAACAGAAAGAAATACGCATCAACATACTCAGTCTTAAAGCAGGAGTCTTAAGGGTGAAGCTTGATTTGGAGAAGTAGAGAATAAAAACGGGCATAAATGGATCTGGGCTTGGATAGGACTGAGGTGCTGAGAGTGACTGGGCAACCAGTGAAGAATCAGCCTAGTGAAATAAGGGCACCATGGGAGACTAATTACCACAAAATAAAGACAGATCTGTGTGTATTTGTATGTGTGTGCAACGGAAAATGTGTGTGTACAGTACAGTATGTTCACTCGTTTCTCAGGCTCCCAGCCTACTGGGTCCGTTGTGTCACATCCATTCCAGGCTGCTTTAGCGTGGGATGTGATGTGGGCTTGGCTGGATCTGAACTTAACATCGCTCTGGATGGAGTCAGGTCGGTTATTGAAAGGCCCTGTTAATGCTACCAGCTGTGGGTCGGGGGATCCCCTAACAGTTTCTGAACTCACAATCTCTCTGTACCGTGGGCACTAATAATTACGTTTAGACTCTGGTTTCGGGGTCAGTGCCCACCCAAGCAATGATCATAGTCATTTATGGCTTTTGGGGTTCAAAAATGATCTTTTTAAAATTCCAACTAAAATTGAAAAAATATTTCTCTGCATGAAATATTCCAGCATGGAAGAATACTTGAAAATTCATGTACTTGGATGAATTACTTTAATCATGTAAAATCGTTTAGAAACAGCATTCTGCCTCAGAGAGTAAGGTGAAATGAACAAAAGGGTTGTATTTGTAGTATGAAATAAAAGCTTAATCAGTTCCAGCTCCATTTCCATCTTTAATTTTCGCTCACACTTGTGCACACAAACATGAAATCAGGAGAACTCTGTATATCAAGGTAGGTAGTATGTTTCCATGTATATAGTTTGTAATAATAGAAATAAGTTACTCAGAATTGTCAACTTATACTCATATGTTTACACTCATGTGTATTTTTTGTGTATCATTTTTTGTGAATAAGCCTTGTAACAAGAAGGTCCCCAGTTCGATCCCCACAACTGACAAGACTTGAATAAAGTGCACCTAAGTGCACCTTGAGCAAGGCACCTAACCCCCAACTGCTCCCCAGGCACTGTGGTTAGGGGCTGCCCACCGCCATGGGGATGTGTGCTCACTGCCCCCAGTGTGTGTTCACTAGTGTGTATGTGTGTGTTTCACTGCACAGATGGGTCAAATGTGGAGGTCACTTCCACTGCACAGTGGTCAAAATGGTAGTTTACTTTCACTTAACCTATAAAATTACTTATATGATGGGTCTACCAGATAAAATGACTAATGAGTATGAACACAGGACATGGGTTCCTAAAAAATCCAGTGTATTTTAGATATTGAGGGTCAAACTATTTTTTTAAACTGTATATACGGTTCCCATCAACCTTTCATCCTTCTGCTTATTATATAATAAACTCTTAGGAGCGATGTGTCAGAATAAAAGTCTGAGGGAAGGACTGAACTGTTCTGAAAGTGTAAAAGGTTAAAGGCTGTTCCACTTTTGTGTTCCACTTTAAGCTGAACGTTTCTAGATTATCATCGACATGGCAGGACTCTTAAGCTTCAGTTCTCTTCTGGCTTCTGATCTTTACACTCTGCTTTCTAAAGCCAACAAGCATACTCTGTCGGATTGCTGTGAGCTGATGCTGGGCACACGCTAGTGGTTATGCAGTGGTTTAGAGCTGGGTGAACTGGTTCCTTACTGTGGCGCTGCCTCGTTTCCGTTATTGTATGCTTGCATATTACCTAGTTTAGTCATCTATCCATGTATACCACTCCTGTTTTGCATTAATTCTGCTATAGTACACGCATATTAAGCATGTGTGATCTGTTACTCTTCCATGCTCCTAAAGCTGCGGATGGCACATGACACTGAACTGTTTCTGTGACCACTGGAATGATGCTATGATATACGAGCCAATTCCGCAGATGAATTTAGTGGATTCCAGCACTGAACTGGTTTTGATGCAATTTGGTTTGCTGTATTTTGTGTATTTTATTTGTCATATCCTATTTTAGCCGTGACTGGTTTAAACTCAGAGCCTTGTTTTTAAGAACAACATATTTTTTCCTAAAATAAGGCAATAAGTCACGCAATTCGATAGAACCTCAGATGACACAGCACTTTCCCTTTATACAAGACACACCATTAGATGTTTCTTTTTTAATCATCTTTTGTTTCTGGCTACTTCATTTGAAAATCCAGCACCACGAGGTGGTGACGTACAGTAGTTCAGTGCCAGTGGTTTGTGGTGCAGATGGAGTTGCCCTCTTACTAACTGGCGGTATGCAGATCATTAACACGTTCTCCATTACACTCTGGGTTGGAATTGTTCGATATCTGATCCAGCATAATAACACTTTGTCCTACTCAACAGCCAAAATATGCAAGTCTTGTTTACATTTAGGGAATATGTTACTGCTTAATTGGCTCAGCGTTTCAGTCTAACGTTTCATTTTCTGTCCATCAACAGGGCAACGTGACTGATGACAAAAATGACGACAAGTCTGTCACAACAACCTTTGGTGTCAATCGTCCCACCATCTCTTGCTTCTTTGACAGTAAGTAGTCAGAATTCTTAGTATAATAAGTTTTAATTAATATTTCAACATGACAAATAGTGAAGCACTCACTTGCGTTTGTGTTACAGGTGGAACACGCTACCATTTGCGCTGCTATCTATACCAGGCTAGAGACCTGCTGGCTATGGATAAAGACAGTTTCTCAGGTGGGTCAGAATCGTACGTCATGTCAGTTATGCATTCTTTGTATTCTTTAATGTTGATCTTTAGTGTTAAGAAAGTGCTTTCAGTTTTGCAGCAGATGTGCTTTGTGGGAGCCAAGTGCAGATGTGTTTTGCAGGAGCTGCTCTTGTGCAAGTCTGCCATCAATTATGAGCATCTGTATTTGTTTATCAAAATGCCACGTGTGTAAGCTGTGCCACGCCTTGACTCTGACCTTTTAACCCTGGAGCGCTTCATTATTTCAGCAGACTCCAGGGTGGCCTAATAGGACCTTTTTTAATGCAAGGAACTGATTGATGCACTGTTGTGTGTGACTCCGAGGCACATACACACCAGACATCCAGACATCTGACCTTAGGCTCTTACTACATTTGTGCTAGATTGTGATGCCAGGTAAATGCACGCTAAGGTCTATATTTCCCTAACAACATGCCCATACTGCATCATAGATTGGGGTCTACTGGAAAGCCTAATATGATGCACATTGAAAGCGGTATGTAATAGAGGCAGAATAACTTTTTTATGTATCCGCTTTGTTAAAAAAAAGTCTGCAATGCTCAGTATAATAGAAGGGTTTTATAAATAACAAAATCATAAAATTGAAGTCTTGTGAGACTTAATGTTAGCGTACCCTTGGCTGAGGTTACGTCAGAGACGGTAAAATATGGTGCTTGGCAAAGACTAGGATCAAGCAGTTTTGGTAGAGCTTATCCCTGAGTGCAGAGAAACACAGCAGATTTACTGCTGTGGACACAACAGAAGACACTGTCATAGTGAAACAAATGTTACTCTTGAATAGTCTTTTTGTTTTCTATCTAGCTATTTGGAAGAACATTTGGAAGACAATGCATTTGAAGTGTACTGCTTAATAGAAGACATATTCATCTGCTTCGATGAATAGAAATTGAATCAGTGCAAATATTAGACTCATTACTGGACTATAACCATTCATATAAAACCAAAGAGTGAATGCAAGTTCACTTAATAAAGTTGAAAAAAGGACATATAAGGAAATATTTAAAAAATTGTTGTTCATTAGGTACATAGATGCAAGCTTTTATGAGGTCATGTAGTTCTGTGGTTTAATGAAGATAGCTAACGGCGGTGCGAGCGTCTCATTGGAGCGGTGTTGTGGTTTGGCTTGTCAAAACTTGTATCATTGGAAACCAAAATCCAACACAAGTGCAACTAAAGTGTGTGTGTGTGTGTGTGTGTGTGTGTGCGAGTACGTGTACACAGACATCAGGATTGCCCTCGTACTATGACGTACATTTGTGCTTTGGTGAAAGGGGATTTGGTGTTAGCAGTGTGGTTAGCTCGCTAGATATGGAGGTTGATATAAACACATTAACCACTCTTATCAGGTGGAAAGTTCTAGTCTGCGATGCATGAATGGGGTTCCAGATGTTGCGGGAAAGCATTGTTGAACTGCAATTATGTAGTCTACCTAATGAAGAGTTTCATTTTAACTAATAATGGCACTTTCTTATTTTTTTTGCTTTTACAGTAGGTTCTAAGAGGACATTAAAATGAGAAAAGATACAGTTATACTGGTGTATAGATTGTTACCTATGGATGAATGGGTTTTAAAGGAGTCCAACTAGAGCAAACAGTGTGCTATTTCTAATAACTTTGTTGTTTTGTCACACTGTCTGGAAAGTAAAGGCAGGAAAATTAAACCAAATTGACCTATTACTGTTACAAATTATTTTGATAAAGCTGTTCCTGTTGTTATATTGTAGTCTAATAATAAGTCTAGTAAAATCTATCACACATTAAATAATCTGATATGATAAACTCTTAAAGTATTTGTTTGTCACAGAAAGACCCCTGGGCGCTGGGCTTGCTTTGTCAGTAAAGAACTGTCATCACTTTTCATAGTCCATGTTCATCAATCACTACAGATGTCCAGTATAAATGCCGCCTATAAATGCCTCCTATGCCTAGGGAAAAAAAAACATTGTTTCAAAAAACTGAGAAAACATTTGGGC
This sequence comes from Duopalatinus emarginatus, assembly GCA_028565595.1. Lineage (NCBI taxonomy): Eukaryota > Metazoa > Chordata > Actinopteri > Siluriformes > Pimelodidae > Duopalatinus > Duopalatinus emarginatus. The sequence goes on along the minus strand of JAOVVF010000042.1, from coordinate 11,267,599 downwards.
GCAACATAGAGGTGTGGCTACTGCATGTATGATTTTTCCTTTAGTTTGTGATGAAATAATGGAAACTGAGTTAGACAGGTCCTGTGCTTGGGGCATAATTTCAAACCCACAGACCCACAAATGAAAAAAAAGGTAAATCTCTTCATAAATATGAATCCAGTATAAATTACCATGCCTGGTGTTCTGACTACAAATCTTAAGGAAATTTTAGGGTCACTTGCCAGACTTTGCGTACCCACAGTTCTTATTCAAGTCTGGGGAAAGGGTATAAATCAGGGCAGGGCTGGAGCCACTTGTCCTGGATGAGTGAGATGGACTAAAATAAAATGATGTGCAACAAGATTTACAAAGGAGCAAAAAAACGGGACCTCCACGCACAGATTTTTATTACAGTGACCACACTGCAGAAAGACTAACGCCATTGCGTGGACATAATGTGTCCCGAACAATACTTAGTCACTTGCTTTCAGTAGTCACTTATCCTGGGCGGAGTCTCAGTAGATCTGCAGCCTTTCCCAGAAACACCAAGCATGAAGCTGAAACATACCCTTGATAGGATACCAGTGCATCATACATATTCAGGCATTTTATCAGTCCAACTACTGTCATATTTTGGGAGATTGAAAGAAACAGAAAGACCTTGACCTTGATCTATGGAGATGTGGGGAGAACTAAGCTAAGGATTGAAGTAGGGATCTTGGAGTTGAGAGGCATCAGTGCTACTTGCCACCATGCCACACCAGTGGCATCTCAGTGAAAAACTCACCAGAACATTACATTACAGGTTAAAATGAGTTTAGTCAATCAAGCTCCATAATAGCGATTGGTGATATGTAAGGCATGTGGGTGTGCTGCTGTATGTAAGGATCGGGTGTGCTGCTGTTACCATACTCCATGAACTCCATGATCTTAAAATGAATTATTCCAGTGACATGTATTCCTGCTATTCCACAGCAACTTGCCAACAATTAAAATGTTTAATTCATTTGTAAAACAACTATACTTTAATTCAGGCCAGTTTTATTCATGCTTATAACAATAGACATTGTCTCAAAGCATCTTTATAAAAAATAAAGGACCTGGATTATACATTTATATAAATGTTATCACTGATGAGCAAGCTGGCAGTGACAGTGGCAAAAACTCCCTGATATGAGGGAGAAAACTTGAGAGGAACCAGACTCCAAAGAAAAGCCATCAGCATTTGGGTGATGCAAATAGTGCAATTATAAATAATTTCCTGTTATATAGAATAGTGCAAATGTATTTCAAGAACATTCATTATAGTTATAGTGTGAAGTCTGATTTTGTTGAATTTTGTCGGCTGTTCACTGATGGACACGTCAATGAACTTCGGAGACTAAATAAGCAGCCTGTTACATTACGAGAAACTAGAAAGTGCAAAGACTTTTTTTCTGAAGTCTTTTCTGTAACATAAAACTGTCAGTGTTTTGCCCATGTCACGATCCAGCCCGAACTCCATATCCCAGAATCCTTGGCAGCCATGCAAGATGGCTGTGCCAAATACTTTGTATCCCACCTGTTCTCAGTCCCCTGAATTCTAGTGTTGTGTTTTATACCTGTTTTGAGTTTGTGCTGCTTGCTTGTCCATGTCTCCTTAAGTCTCACATTCTGTTTAGTTAAATGTAAAGTATTAGGAAGTCTGTGTTAAAACCTGCATTTCTGAATTCTTTAATTTTTGATTCCCTTGACATTCTGTTTGTTGATCTCCTGACCAGACCAGACTATTAACTTGTCACTCTGTATATAAACCTGCACTTGTGTCAACAACAATGTGGTATAAAGGAAATGTCATTGTGACACCGGAACACATTTTTATGCTACACAATATGTGTTGTAATCATTTTGCTGAGTTGTGCTCAGAGACTCTGACGAAGGTGCTTTCTTATCAGAGGGGGCTTGTTGGAACTTTTTCTGAAAGGGAAACCCACTGTTGTAGGATATTGTGTGGAACTTTTAAGGACTTCCCTGACTTAAGAACCTTTTAGTTCGCTAAATTAGCATGATTTGTAACGAGTATGGATTTGCATGTAATCGCTACGCCTGCCAGTGTTTGGACCCCTACTGTGGAATCTGACCATGAAAATTGTAAATGGAATTGGAAAAGAAATAAATTCACATAATCATATAATTAAAACCCATTGCCTCTGACTCTCAAATACAATGCCGAAGGACAATATCTGCTCTTAAATATTTGGTCTCGATAATGCCATAAAAATGTGCCAACTATGTGTTATTCCACCCAGTATTCAACATGCTGTCTTGTGGTCAGCTACAAAATGCATTTATTTATGACCTGCCTGTGGCTACAGTTTTTTCCCAGGCACCGTGATACATATTTGAGAATATAAAAATGATACACTGCACTTGAACAAGCCAACACTTTACTGTTGACAGACTGCAAACAATGCATACTGGCAGTGCCTCCTCTGTCGTCTGACTGTATGGCAGTGCAGAGTCTTGCAGAGTTGAGTCATATACGTGGGCGGCCATTGGTGCGCTCTTGTCCAGTCCCACAATCCCCTCAGGATGAGTATTTATTTACTCTGTGCAACCCGATTAGCCCTCGCCTGTATTTATTTCCCATTGACTCCTGGGTGATGGTGCACGCTTGGCTTACTTATGCCTCTGTTTATTTGAGCCGGAATGTTTTGTGGGAAGGGGTATAAGTTTGTGTGTATGTGTTAATCGGAGCTGGGAAAAAGCAGGTCCATTTTCCCCTCCCTAGTGAAACTGTCCCATTGAGGACGGTTTTACATGGACTGTAATAATAAACTGAGACTGTCTCTTCAATTTGAGACATTCCTAAGCAGTTTATGTCATTCATTTTCATTTTGGCTCACTTCAGTATATATGAGTTTAACTATTTGGTGCTTACATACAACCACACACGCACACACACAAACGCACCTACACACGTGCGCACACACAGTTATGTCTTGCTGTTCTTGTGAGGAACCTTCATTGACATTATCAGTAATACAGATACTTCATGCTATGCTAAACCTTAGCAATGAAAATGCAACTTTTTGGCTCTTTAATTTTTTTTTTTTTATGTTTGCTTAAACAACAATGAAAAAAAATCTCTTTATAATGGGGACCAGCCAGATTTCCCCACAATGTCAAAATGACCAGATATTTCTATCCTTCCCTTATGGTTTACCGTGACATGTTATCCAACATGGAAAGAAAATTATGATCTGGTTAATATGTTATACCATATAGTACAATAGCAAAACCATCACAGAATCATAGTATAGGCCTAAAACACCAGTTCATGGTAGAATCATGGTTAACTATACAATAACGATAGTTAGTATAAACTACCATAGAATGGTTTTTGGGGATTTTTGGTCTACACTAAGATACACACACACACACACACACACACACACACTTGCATAGACATTGCATTTGGATGTTCAAACAGTTTCCTTGCAGCATATGGCTATTTTCACTAGTTTGGTTGGCAGTGTATTCCTGACTTCATCGCCCTTATTATATTATCAAAGACAGAAACACCACAGTTTATTATGCTCAGTGATGCATTGGAGGCCTTGAAAGAAGGACTTTCATTAACTACTAAATCACTGCCTTGGTTTTAATGGCAACCAGACCGCTGCTAGTTTTTGCGGTTGCACATCCTAACACTGGCAACTGTTTCTTTCCATTTTATTTGTCTATCACTGTGGCACATAACAAAATCACCATTATTAAATTACAGAGGAATCCATTGGATGTTATTACAATGTAATGGAATTTACTGGCGAAATGTTCTTATGCTATAATTTGACAGTTTAATCTGATTTTCAGTGCTCTGTTTTAGAGATCATATTTTTAATCCTCACCTTTCCAGGATTCGAAGGAAAAATCCAGTGTATATCACTATGCAGAACAATTTCTTTTTGACGAAATGACTTTAAATGCTCTGTTTGATGCTGAATTCGGACATTTCTTTGCAGATCCCTATGCCGTTGTGTCATTCCTGCAACAGAGCCAGAAGACAGTGACCATAAGGAACACACTTAACCCCACCTGGGATCAGACTCTTATCTTCTATGAGGTGGAGATATTCGGAGATCCCAAAGTGACAGAAAAGAGTCCGCCAAACATAGTGGTGGAGCTCTTCGATCAAGACACTTACGTGAGTTTACATTCTGTGCCCAGATAAATGTGTGTGTGTGTGTGTGTGTGTATGTGTGTGTGTGTGTATGTGTGGGAGTGCATTTACATGTGCAAATGCTTATATGTCTGTAAATGTGTTCATGCATGTTGCTAGAAATGTCTGCTTTAGAAATCAAAGCATTCACAGTTATGACTGGAATTTCACTCTCAAAAGTGATGTGTATAATAACAACAACATGCCTGTGCTAATATCGTAACACACTGTGTTTTTTTATGTTGGGTTAAATTGCTGAAAACCAAAGTTGCCAAACGCATTGTTCAGCAAAATATGTGTTCAATTACTGCCCAATCACATAATTTCTGTCATCATAAATTGACATATTTGATAATTATAATACATAGTTGTTTTAAAAAATATGAACACACTGTCTGGGTTAAATGGGATAACAAAGTTGTTTTGTTAAATCTAACACAAAGTGTTTTATTTTCAAGAGTGTTTAATCAGATCACTTTTAACACTGATTGGATTAGAACCAGTGCTACACTGCTTTTCCACTGGACATTGTGTAGTTCTGCCAGTGTGAGATAATGATGCTGATATTGATTTTATTTACTGGCTAAAGACTAAACATATGGCATATATAATATATGTTAAAATCACATTAGGATGGCATCTGTCCTTTCTCCTATAGGGGGCAGATGAGTTTATGGGGCGCAGTATATGCCAGCCCTCTGTGGTCTCCTTTACTCGTCTGGCATGGTATCCCATCCTGAAAGGTGGCAAACCAGCTGGTGAACTACTGGCTGCATTTGAGCTGATCCGCAGAGATAAGGTAATGGGTGCCATCATTATCATTTACGTTTCAACTTATTGTGTCTTAGGCGAAAATGTGGCATCGGAATCATATCAGTGGCTTACCTGCCAAGTGGCACAACAGACAAATGTTTGTGAGATGAGATTGTGAGTTTGAAGCCCTACAATGACACAACCAAGTGAGCTAAATTGGCCATGCTTTCCGGGTGAGTGGGATGACATACTCTCACATCAGTCAATCACAGGGACACTAATCACAGGGATAATTCCAGAGAATTATACAAAATGTTTTAGTTATATGCACAGCCTGGATTGCAAGCTGTGCATATGACTAAAACATTTTGTATAATTCTCTGGAAATGGCTTGTTAGGGTATAAATGAACTTGGAAGAAGCTGCCTAAACTTCTTGTGTGCATAAATGTGGTGGCCCAGTGGAGCACAACAACATCTCAATTATCAAACAGATAATGTCTCTAGGGCAGCATGCAGTGATGTAGTAGGTAGCACAGTCGCCTCACAGCAATAATGGTCTGGGTTTGTCCTCCTGTTCAGGCTAGTGTCCTTTCTGTATGTAAGTTTAAATCTTTTTCCTGTGTCTGTGTGTATGTTCTATTGTAGTCCCAAGGCATGCAGTCAGGTAAACTGAAGATACTAAATAGGCACTAGGTGTATGTGTTAGTTTGTCTGTCTATGTGTTGCCCTGTGATAGACTGGTGACCTATCCAGGGCATTTCTCAGCCTTCCACCCAAAGAGTACCGTGATAGACTACAGCACCCCCACATAACCCAGTCGGATTATATGGCTTAGATAATAAGTGAGTGAGTGAGCAATGCCCCTGTCTCTGTATCTGTATAGTGCTCCGAATATATGCTCAGGACTGTTTTAAATCCTGTTTCTTGAGTTATTACTCTTGTTTTTACCAGTCTCTAATACTTTCCAATGAAGTTAGTTTTCAGTAACTAGGGACGACCGCACATTCATGTTAATTAAGATGGTGTTTATTTGAACTTCGACTCGCTCACTGCTGCACTGCTGTCTTTTGTTGTGCATCCCACAAGTTCCCAATACTGATGCATGCCTCCACCCTCAACAAGACACAGATTGTGAACATCAGGTTAACAGTGTGCCTTTTCATATCTGTATTCTGCTGGCATTATCTCTTCACGCCAAATAAAGCAAACTGGTCGTGAATAACTACTTTACCAGCTTGGCCTAGCATCTTTGTTTTTTCTTCGGCAGTGCATTTAAAGCTGGTGATGTGCACTAGTTAGTGCAGTATAGAGGTTGAAGTTGTAATGTTGCTTCTTGAAACAAGCTTCTATTCTGAGAGATTTTCACATAGGAGTCACCCATCTCTGTGTGGGCAGTAACAGTGACACTGGCGGAGTAGCAAGTGGGCTTAACCTTGAGAACCCATCACCAATGTGCATGACTGCCTGCTTTCGAGTTGAAAAGTTTAAGATTTTCATATTTGGCCAACATTTCTAACATTTGGCTAAGAAATGTGGTTGTGGCAGAAGCAAAAATAAGCTACAGGCGCTGTATTAAAAGCTGATCGGAAAGCTGATTTTGACTTACTATTCATGAAGTGGAGAGGGGCAGCTAGAGCAAAGAGTCGCCAGCCATGTAAAAAGATTTTTAAATCTTAAAATCTCTTATAAACATAAGCATTTGTTTTAAATACATAATATTAAGTTAGAGCTATATGGGCTATAAGGATACATAGGTCTTTGGTATTGCACATGTGCTCATAAGTCAAAGATCAAATTCTGCTGGCATTTAAATAAGCAATAAGAAGCAAATATGGACAAGACACTTGCACTAAAAAATCAGTAGAAGCACGTGTTCAGATGTGTACTGTTTTTTGTTTTAATATTGCTCTGGACAATAACGTTTAATTCATTTTCGGGAGGTCTAGGGCTTTTTATAACATCGCGGTTTTGCTCTGAATAGACTGCATTGTGTCCACATTAGGGAATTGTGTGTATCTCTCTCTCTCTCTCTCTCTCTCTCTCTCTCTGTGTGAGTGTGTGTGTGTGAGTGTGTGTGTGTGTGTGTGTGTGTGTGTGTTTGTGTAAGGAGGGCGTCTGGGTCCCAGGAGAACATTGTGTGCTTTTTGATGAGTACTTGTTCACATGTGAACAGGCTGCATTCCCAGTGGCCACAGGCTAATTTAATAATGTCCCATGATGTCACCGCTTTCATTTGAGACTTATTAAATGTGTGGTCTGTCTGCTACTAATGCGTTCTATCTATCTATCTATCTATCTATCTATCTATCTATCTATCTATCTATCTATCTATCTATCTATCTATCTATCT
>JAOVVF010000042.1:11236899-11258217 GCA_028565595.1 Duopalatinus emarginatus | reverse complement strand
GCCCAGAGAATGTCTCATATGTTAAGCGTATTGCCAATTGATAGTACAGTGTGTATTTTATTGTGGCTTTATAATAAAACTCATAGGCATGCAATCACCTTGCAAATGCACACACAGGCAAGTGTGTTGTTTATATATATATATGTTTTTATTCTGTTTATGTTTTACTATTTTTTTTTTTTTTTTTTTTGCAGGGTGACCTTATCTTACATTCTCACATCATGGATGAGGTAATTCTCAGTAATTGTGATCCCAATTGACTTGTAATATTTGTTTTATTTTTAATTGAATATCCTGTCATTGATTTTCATTAATAATGTTTTACTTTATTCACTTTGTTTTCAAGCTTGTATTTCCAGCAGCGTTTTCTGAGAGTTTGCAGCAATGGGTAAAGTATTTCCACACACACACACACACACACACACACACACACACACACACACACACACACACACACACACTAACTACACTCTTTGCACTACCACGAACTTTAAACACACTGGAAATTACACCATAGATCATGCAGCCAATGGCTATAATACCAATGATATATCTTCCTGAATTATGTTATCAAACACATTTTCCTCAAACCATAATGATGAAGCTTGCCAGCATTGAGGAAATGATGTTCAGTTTGAAGTGCACATGTTCTTTGTCTTGTCCTCATGGGCAAACTATACCACCTGAGCTTTTACCTACATATAACCCTACATACATATATAATGAATACTTAGTTCACAAACATGTCTGTACTTAGACAGCTGATATTTTCAGATATCTGTTGATCAGGTCTGTCTGCTTAACTGTGAAATATATTTTAGAGATGTTCTATTCTGTATTCGTTATATAGAGGATCATACAGGAGTTAAACTTAGAAAATGTAGTGTTGATTGGGTTTACAATTTTTTGCTTACATTTGGCATGTGGTAGACACCCTTATACAGAGCGACTTGTGGAAGTGCTCTGAAGTCTCTGTCAGTAAAATTATTTATTCATACTAGTTCACTAGGTCAGGGACTAAGAGTAATCTTGGTCTAAAACACTGTTGGGGATGTTAATATAACATAAAAAACACACTTTTTTTACCCCCAAATTTTTTCTGTGATATGTTAACATAATATTCACAGATGCTTAGATTTACACAGGATTAGACCAGTATTCTCCAGGGACATGACAACAGTACCATTGAAATGTGCTGGATCATTTTCTCACATTAATCTGTGAAGCTTCCACTTTTCTGTCTTTTCATTTTACTGAAAGCTTTACTTTGCCTTTATTGCTGTTGGTTTAACATCGAAACAAGCCATTGTGTTGTTTGCAATTTAGATTTCCCACAATTTTGAGATGGTGCATCATCTAATACGACGCTTGCTCACAACATACTTCTAACTAAAGACTATATTCTGTTTCTGGAAGAAATTTGGTATCAGTTTTGGGAAGCATTTTTCTTATTAACTGGTTGGGGAAATTTAAGGACAGCCTTTTGTACCTCAAAATAATGACACCCAACCATTACATGATGTACTATTAAAGATGTAAGAAATACAGCAGTTTTTTAAAACAATATGCCTTTGTGTTTAGCAGTGATATTGGATTTAACATTGGTCCCAAAGGCAGCGATGCAATTCTGCTAACAATCAGGGTTTCATTTTTTGGCTAACCACAACTAATATTTAACATAACAGCATTTGACTGATTTTCCCCGCAATCTGGAACTAAAACATGTGTATCTTTTGACACCCATCTCCAAATGTGGATACATGATGTGGTTTTGGGGACTGTAAGTGAGTCACACAGCTACAGTATTCCACATATGATCACATTTGTACAAGGTGCAATATTAAGGTGCACAAAGCAAATTCCGACAATTCATTTAATCGCTTCAATATAATGCTGCTGCTGTGCTACATATTGTACATGGCTCCATTGAGTATTCATCCCTGTTTTTATGTTCTGATTGGTAGCCAGAAGACTCGGAGTTGCCGTACCCGCCTCCCCAGAGAGAGCCAAATGTCTTCATGGTGCCACATGGCATCAGACCTGTTCTAGAGCGCACCGCTATTGAGGTTAGTCCAATACAGGCACAGGGATTTTTTACATAGTAAACAGTAAGAATTTGAACTGCATACTCAGCATTCATCACCAATGATATGACTTTTGGTGTATGACATTTTAGATCCTGGCATGGGGGGTACGTAACCTGAAGAGCTTCCAGCTGGCTAGTGTGACATCACCCAGCTTGCAGGTCGAGTGTGGAGGTTGTATGGTGCAGTCCTGTGTCATCCGCAACACTAAGAAGAACCCCAACTTTGATGTCAACACACTCTTCATTGATGTGGTACATATTAGCATTAATCTTATTCAAATTTCCTGGGGACATTTTAGTCGTGGCGTTGTGAGTCCATCTTCATTTTGGATTAATTTTTAATTTTTACATGATTTGGTAGGTAGGTATTAATTTTCACCAAACATGCATAACTGTTTATTTCTTAAACTTTGGGCATTATAGATCAAAAATATCATTAGCCCTGAAATAGGTTTCAGTCTGCTGGCATTGTTTTCTGGACCTCATAGCTGCAGTGACTGCCACAGCAACAATCCAGTGCATCAAGCAAGTCTAACCTGTAATTACCTAACTCTAAAAGGTCTGGAGCATGCATGGAGTCTCATCTTACGGTGAAAGGCTTTGTGTGGAATGAGTGCTGGCTGGAAATGTTGATGGTTCACTGTCAGTTAGAGACAGCTCTATGCCAAGCATGAGACAGACACTCACCATGTCATCATTCCTTTGGTTAGTTGCACTGAGTGTTGTGGCAGTGAGATGAGCCTCTTTCTAATCGCATGTGAAATGGAGAAAACAACAATACTGTACTCAAAAGACATGAACTGCACCGCAGTCAGGACTGGCAGACACATTTATATATATTTTTGCATTCTATGTCAAAAGCTTAGTGACCTTTTTCCACCCTTTATGCCATGTCAGTCTGTCTATTAAGGTTTTCAGAACTAATGAACCATGTTAGATATGTGGCAGCAAAATTAAAATGACAAAAGACCTACTAATACATACATTTGTATGGTCATGTTACATTCTCTGACCTTTTTGCATACCCAGCGGCTGCCCAGAGAGGAACTCTACATGCCTCCACTTGTGATCAAGGTGATTGACAACCGGCAGTTTGGCAGAAAGCCAGTAGTGGGTCAATGCACTATCCGTTCTCTGGAAGAGTACCGGTGCCTGCCTGAGAACCAGGATGAAGAGCCCACAGAAGAGGAGCTGGGTAAGGACAAAGTAAAAATTTAATTTTTAATAGAAATAAACAGCAAATGTAATGTAAATGTAAAACGACCTTACTCATTTTTCCTTCATAGAAACCATTCCTCAGACACCAAGAGATGACGTACTAATTGATATTGATGACAAGGAACCTCTCATTCCTGGACAGGTATTTTTTAATTCTCTGTCTATTAGCTGTAACATCATCAATAACAGGTCTCACTAAAACACAAATGAGTCACGGAGGTCCAAACCAAACATACATGGGAAGGCTCATTATTTAAGACCCTTGGGTGCATGATGGAAAATGCCATCATTGCTAATTCAGTCTAACATTGTTCTAAAAGAAGCATTAACCTTAAGGATTACTTAAGTGTGACAGGCTCATATATAATTTGTTTGATTACGTAAGCCTTTTTTATGAGTGTAATTCTTTTGGCTGCTGTTTGGTGGTTCTGGGGTCACATCACTTGGGTTTCTCTAGGTTCCCTTTGGACACTTACAGTAAGTGAGGTATGATCTTATGAGATGTTATATACAAAACACACCCTTAAACACGGAGCTTAGGGGTAATTGCTTAACAACGGAGCCTATGCCTCATTGCTAACATTGGCCGCACCCTGCCTGAAAAAAAAAAGTGTTTTGATCACTGGCCGTTCTTTGCCCTGTCATGTCAGAGGAATAGAAAGTATTCATAATTGGCTAATTAAGTTGCAGACTTAAGTTTAAAACTTATGTCAATGTTTACGTGAGTATATTGCACATTCATTCGAATTATACAGGTTGATTTTCTGGGTGGCACATTCCCATTAATAAATGACCCGCTTTTCATTTATAACCTTATTTGTCCAACTGTTACACTTAATCAGGTTGATCTCAGTGACTTCAAATTGTGATTGTGTGATAGTGGTATCAAATTCTACTGTATATGCCTGTGTGTACATGTTAAATATGCAGTGGCATCTGTACTGTGGGGCTGTAGTAGTAACTACTCACACATAGCTGGTACTTTGAAAAGCCCAAATCATAAACTGAAAATATTTTTCCTGTACACTTTGACAATAAGGGAATCTGTCAATCATCTATGGTTGAATACAAATAATTTGCATTTAGCCAATCCAAAAGCTTTTCGAAATAAGGCACTGGACAGGCATCAAATTTCTATACTGTGTTCACCTTACAGAAATCTATGCAGAAACTGACCACCATATACAGATGTGGACAAATTTGTTGGTAGCCTTCCATGACAAAAAAAGAACCCACAATTTTCTCAGAAATAACTTGAAACTGACTGAAGTATTCGGCATCCATTATTGTTTATTCCATAGCTAATAAAAATCAGATTTGCTTTTGATTTTTGATTCAACAGAATATTTTAAATAGTAAAACAGATTTTTGATTCAACTGAATATTTTAAATAGTAAAACAGACAAAAATGACAGGAGCTTTTATCTAATATTTTGTTGCGCAACCTTCAGAGGTAGTCACTGAAAAGAATCTATTTCTGTAGCAGGGAATGAAACTTCTGCGCTAACCTACTATTTTCAGTAAAATCCTCTAGATGTCTTATCTTTAAAAAGGTGACTTGTCCAGACAGTTTTATCTCTTTGCATATATGTTCAATAGGATTCAGATCAGGGTTCATTAAAGGCCATTTCAGCATAGTATTTTATTCCTGCCATTCTTGAATGCTTTTAGCTGCGTGTTTTGGGTCATTATCCTGTCGGAGGACTCATGGCCTGTGACTAAAACAAAGCTTTCTGAGACTTGGCAGAAGGTATTGCCCCAGAATGCCTTGATGGTCCTGAGATTTCATTGTGTCCTGCACAGATTCAAGGCACCCTGTGCCAGACACAAGACAACCCCAAAAACATAACCATGACTCCTCCATGTTTCATGGTAGGTATGGTGTTCTTTTCATTTAAAGCTTAATTTGTTCGTCTGTGAACATAGAGGTGATTTGACTTGCCAAAAAGCTCTGTCCAAAGAACATTCTCCCAAAAGCATTGTGGCTTGTCAATATGCATTTTAGCAAATTCCAGTCTGGCTTTTTTATGTTTTTCCATCAACAGTGGAATCCTGCTGGGTCTTCTTCTATGGTGTCCACTGTCACTCAAAAAGTGATGGATAGTGCAATCAGACACTGTTGTACCTTGACCTTGGAGTTCAGCTTGTATCTCTTTGGAGGTTTTTCCTTGTTTTTTTGTCTGCCATTCACACTATCCTTCAGTCTGGGGTTGATTTTCCTCTTGCGGCCGCATCCAAGGAGGTTGGCTACAGTCCCATGGAGTGTAAACTTCTTAAAAATATTTCCAACTGAAGTCACAGGAACATCAACTGCTTGGAGATAGTCTTTTAGCCTTTTACCTTCAATATGCTTGTCTAGACATTTTTCTGATCTCCTCAGACAACTCTCTCCTTTGTTTTTTTTTGTTCCATGTTCAGTGTAGAGCACACAATGATACCAAACAGCAGAGTGACTAGGTTTCTCCGTTTAATTATGCAGCATAACTGATTATAAGATTATAAACTTTTTCTTGCTTGGCAACTTTCCTTTTTGGGATGGTGAGAGATGGACACCAAGTGGGATTTATATTTTTAAACATAACTCATCTTTCTCTATCACCAGAGCAACAGGGACTACTTCTCTCCACAGTTTAGAAAAACTGCTGAGTAGCAGCAGTGTAAGTCTGCTGTTAACTGAACCAAATCTGTTCCCCAAATTACTGCGTGGAAAAGGTAGGGACTAAATGCCACCTTTGTTGAATGTTTTTGGCCTCTGTATTAATGTGTGCAGATCACAGTGAGTACACTTTGGCTTTACCTCCCAGCTCTTACCAATGTCTTGCCTTGAATCCGGCTTTGATATATAAGGCCTGGTGTATTCCCTGTTTAGTACTCTTGTCACTTGCAGGTAGGGTGAGCCCTGAGGAACTGAGAACAGTGCTGGGGTAGGAGCACATCTGGGGTCAGACAGGATGGCATGCGTGTTCTCTGGGCCAGCGAAACTGCACACATGCTTATCGACAATCTGGATGGCACTGGCTAGTGTTTTGGGTGTGTTGTACTTTCAAAGGTATTAACTGAAAGCCGAATGACAAAAGATGCTGAGAAACATCTGTGGGAATGTGAAGCTTTTTTTTTGGTAGTTTTTATGTCTTCTGTAGGCTAAAAAAAGCCTGTTATTGCTGCACCAGCTCCACTTCACGCAGCTGGACCACTTAGGTGAGGAGACTCTCTGATTCAGTCTATGAGCAGATCCTGGATGTTGGCACCAGTCTAACAATCTCAGCAGCATTACACTCAGATAATAATGCAGACCAATTATGCCACTACTTGTCACCGTAGTCGGACAGTAACATAAAACCTTAAATGTCCACACATAAATATACTCAGAAGAAGTGAGGGAGCGAGAGAGAGAGAGAAAGAGAGAGCAAGCTCAGCCCCAAACACCTCCTTCCTGGTGCTGACCCACGCTAAACAAATGGCCCACTTGCTACAAATATTTTTAATTGTGGTGTTCTTCCTATTAATGGTCAATGGGGAGGATTGTTTTCATATAGTCAACAAATGAAGTAATTGTTAAGAAATTTCTGGAAGCACATAACAAAATGATAGATACCTATATAATTACTTAATGTTTTTAGAACCCATTTCTTTTAATAAAGCCTCCTACGGAGAGAGACTAAAAAGAGACTAACTTTTAATAATGCCTCCTATAGCGTTTATCAATTGCCTGCAATGACTACAGAGTGAAAACACTACCCCCACACCAAAAACATAATTACATCATAAAAATGATCAAGAGAGGTTATGAAAATTGGAAAATTGTTTCCATTTCTCAATTTTGACATTTCAAGCATTCATTTGTTCAATCACTGGAATAAATAAATGAAAACAAAGTGAATTTTGGATTGAATGGATGACTTGTTTCCCCAAGCTTTTTTTTTTTAAGTTATAGACTGGAGTTTATTTACACAATTGACCTTGGCTTTACATTATGGTATAATATCACAATCATTTAAAACAACAATTTCTTATTGAAATATAGTACTTTAAATGAAAGTTGACTGTACTTTTGAATAAGTAAGAATTTTACTAAATACAGAGTAAATACCTCTTCCATACCCCCCCTTCATCTAAATACAGAGTAAATACCTCTTCTATATCCTCTCTTGCAATGACAGCACAATGGATTATTTAGATCTCTGCATTTGTATGAGGGAACATTTTTCTCTCATTTGTTTTCTGGCTTGCCTCGTCAAAGGACCGCCATCAAATGGCTTGCTCGGGTCAGAATAAATAAAACGGGAACCACAACCACAGCTATCCATGTGAAAATCCCCTCATGATTCTCATCTCTGTCCATCAGAAAAGTTCTGGGAGTAGTAAAGAGACAGATGCTAGTATTGGAGATTTATGTTCTCTGTGATACAAATTCTGCAGATTTAGCTCGATGATACAATACTGTATCTTCAGTGATTAACTGCTGCCTATGTTTCACAGGCCAGCACATGGTCTTTCACATCATCAATATCATCATCATCATACTGTTATTATTATCATTATTATTGTTATGTGTATTATGGATACAGGTGCATGCTTGCTAGCGTGTGTGTGGCTAGATACATGGCCACATGCTGTTAATGCGTGGTCACATGTTGTTAACGTGTGCACTGGGTGAAAGTTTTACACAGCTGGACCTTTCTCTTTCAACAGGTCAATCACATAAATGACCCTAAGCAAACTGAGCTAAATTCTAAGATTTCAGTTTCACATGACTCATGGCAATCCAGTGGGATCCTGGGGCTGAGTGTAAGCCCCACACAAAACCAGGGGAAGTTAAAAAGCCAGAAAGAAAAACCTGATCTTGTGCCACTCTGCAGCTGTTTGAAGCCTCTCCGTTTTGAGTTTTAGACACTGCCTTGCACTGTGAGCTATATGGATCTGTTCTTAAACTAACCCAGGTATATATCTCTGGAGTCTATATATATTTTGTATATGAGTAGTACTTGTTTGCTAGTTTTTTTTTTTTTTTTTTGGATTGACATTTCATACCAGAGCCAGTCCCTCAAGCCTGTCAGATCACATAAACGAGTGGACTGTTTTGTCAAGCTTGATGCTGAGTGGGTCATGTCCAACTCTGTGTATATAACCAATTTTAATGTACAAAGTTATACCAGGCATACACCATTACAGTGGGCCAAAAACTCTCAGTGCTCTGAATTATTTCCACATCTGTGAATTCCTTGTGTTTTATGCTGTGGGGGCAGAAAGCTGGGCTACACTCCCCAGTGCATTAAGTGAAACTTGAGCCCCCATCATTTCCCCAAAGACTCTACTTTGGCTCCTGATAGTACCCTGAACTAGGATCTTGTATTCCTTGAAAAATGCTCACTGGCAGAAATGGAGCATGTTTGTCACTCACTGCAGGTTTTGATGAAGGCCAAAGGCAACATCTACTGGGAAAAGCTGACACCTTTAGTGGCTTTATAGATGCTCACTTGCTCTTTAATCTATGGTTAAAGAACAAACTGCATAAAGAGGGTGCTAAAAGTAGGTGTCCATGTAGAGAGGCTTTTTTAAACTGGGACTTGCTGGAGATCATTCTAACAGTTCCAGCTTTTCCATATCTTGGAGGTTTTGCTAGGAAAGTTACATCTAGGAAGGATACATGTACTATTATATGTGGAGAGGTGATCCAGCCTGTTCAGTCCATTGATACTTCCCAAGTGTACTTTTGTAATGCAACTGCCCCACATAAGAGGACAACAGCATGCGAATGGCCTTGTTCCTAATTAGCTGTTCCTTTGAGTGCCTTGTAAAGCTGCCTCTGTTATTGTATACATAATGTCCTGGCACTAGGCTGCAGAAGGCACTGCTAGGGTTCAGGCCTGCCTCTGATGTGGTGAGTCGTTGTCATGGGCAACTGCGTTCCCCCGCTCCTGCCTGCTCACCACAGGCGCCACAGGAACCGTCCCTCCCCACCCCTCCTCCATCCTCCTCCGTCCCCCTCCTGAAGCCTCCTGCTTAGGGTCGATTCTAGGGAAAAGGGAGCACTTGCTGACAGACCTCTGTAACTAGGTCCTTCTCTGCAGCACCACTAAAGCCTTGGCAATGAATGACCTTGTCTGTGTTTGACTGTGTGATTAGCTTGTTGTTGATTTCAGTGTCAAGTGCTGGATTATCTCTGTGTGACCTGAGAAGGCTTTGCTTGTTTAAACTTTGCTTATTGAAATGTGGGTTCTGACGTATGTGCAGTATCAGTCCCTTCAGGCACTTCTTGATGTCACCACACAACACACACCACACCACACAAACCTCATGTTTAACTTTTGTGATATAAGGACACATTAATTTGACTAAGTTTCTGTGTTGAACATTCTGTGTTGGCGCATGGAATGACACGTCTTTGGGCAAAACTTCACAGTCATAATGCTGTACTTCTATAATATTTTTCTCCACACCCCTCTGGTTGTAAGTCTGAAGGGTTATGATGATGGTTTTGGATGAGTGTATAAGCAAATGTTGAGCAAATGTCAACCTGATCAGCTTCCAGGGCATGCCATGCAGTCTAATTGATTTGGCAATGGTTGTGTTTGGTTGGTGTTTATTGGAAACCTGGCATATATCCATCTCTGAGGATGATTCAGAGCTATCTCACTCACATAACCAAACTGAAAATTTAAATAAACCTCAATCCCAACCTTTGATATTTAAGTGCAAACACACCTACATTAAGTTCACTCCTGTATAATATTTGTCACATATGCCAATGTAGGTTAAATCATGTTAGATTTTATTGTCTTCTTTTCAGGGTCTCATTATTCATCCATTGTTTATTTCAGAAGAACACTTGCTGCTACGTTCTCAGAAACTTAGCACTTTTACGTAAATATACTCCCAAGGGCAACAATAGCTAGTACCATGGTGTGATATGATCATATGTCATGTTTGTGCAATAGATTTGCACACTTTTTTCCTGGTCACAATCTGCTGGAGTTATTACTGTGCAAGCAGCATTCTTACACGTCATCATGGAAAAATGACTGTGTCTTTCTTCATCAATAAATTGCAATTCAAAGGTCCAACATTCATAATGACTTTTACATATGCTGAAAATACAAAGTTGCCTGAAATATAGACATAGAAGGAGTTTTTCTTGTTAGAAATAAGCATACATTCATTGAAGGCAGATATTTTAATATTAGGAATGACAAATACAAGGTCAATTTTATAAAATAACTAACTGTGGCACAATGGGTAACGCTGCAGCTTGACAGCTTTACAATCTCAGGTTCAATCCTGAGTTAGGTTTACTGACTATCTGGAGTTCTGCATGTTCTCACTGTGTGTCTGTGGGTGTCTTCTGAGTCCTCTGGTTATTTCAAAGACTGGAGAAAGCAAATTGCCTGTAGGTGTGAATGTGTGCTTGCATGTTGTTCCGCGATGGGTGGTTACTGAAGGTAACTGAAGATGAATAAATGATCAACTCATCCATTTACAATCTCAGCATTGTATTTATATATAATGATATTAGATGGGAGAATGTCTTCCCCCATCAGCCTTTTTCCTCAGTCTGACTGAACTAAATTTAACAGTATTATGTAGTATGTATTAAACTATTTTATTATACTTTACAGTCTGTGTTTTGATTAAAAATATAAATCCAAAATAAAATACTATGATTTATATGATTTATATGTAACAATTGCCTATATATAACTATAAAATTGCTGAGAAAAATCCCCACCTTAGAACATATCTTTTTATACAATATATGAAATCAATTTGTGATTGTTTTCTACTTTTTGATCCATAAAAATAACAATTCCCTGACAATTTTGACAGTATGCAAATTTTAACCTACTAACTACCATGCCTCTGGTTTGTAGCTGGCAGACGGCACCAGTTCTGCTATTATTAACATTTCGCCTTCTCGCTCCAGCCTCCATGTACGTATGTATGATCTAAACATTTGGACAACACCCCTTAATGTCTTGTGTGTGTGTTACTCAATGTGTATTTCCTTCTCTGTGTGAACCTGCATGTATGTGCATGTTTTTCTATGTTATATGCATGCCTATATGTTACTCTTAGGTTATGTTATTATGTCCAGAGACCAACCCTAAACGGTTTACAATAGATGCCATTATTTAATGAGACATAGTAATTCCTAGCAGATTTGATCATATAATCCAGAACAACAAAACAAGGAAAAAAAACATATATATTGGAATAATTAAATAATGTTAAGAAGAATGAAATCCTACTCCTAGGCTGTGTGATTTTCATGTGGGACATTTATGAAATACTTTGGTTTCAGTTGATTATTTGTTTGGGGAGAAGAGTATGAAAAACAGAAACATTTTCCCAATTATGATACCACTTCAGGGTAGCTGTGGCCATAAAGTCATAAATATAGTAAAGTAAATATGTCAAAAAAAAAAAAAAAAAAAAAAATCAGTGCTCCAAACATCTGCTGTCTTCGCCAGTCATAAATTGTACTAATTAGGTAACGGTTTATTTTTTACAGTAACTGGAATTATAACAGTCCAAAGTCTACAGTTTAAAGGTTGGTCTAAGGTGTATCCTGTATTATATAGTAATGTATTTCTGCATATAACTACAGTAAAAACAACAACAACAAAACTACACTAACTAAAGTAAAAAAAACTTTGTTTAACCCTAAACAGCTTCAAGTGCACCCTAACACTTTTTTTAACCCAAATTTTATTATCTTAGTGTCAGTTAGTGTTCAATACATTGTCTTTTTTGGACTTATTACTATTAGTGTTTATGTCACAAGGGTAACAGGAAGCTAGAACAGTTAGTTATTAGTTATCTAGTATAATAATTTACTTTCTAATTGTAGCTCTGTTCTAGCTCAAACCATATGTATTTATAATACCCTTAGATACCAGATTAGTTTAGAGGGCCACGTCTGCAGGGTCGCTGGTTCAATCCTGGGCTCAGGTTTCTGTCTGGGTTGGTTGGGTTAATCCTTGTGATATTAGGCAGAATCGTTTCTGAATACAAATACTGGTGTTGCATTATATACCTAATACCAAACTGGTTACAAAGTGTTATTACATTTTGCTGATAAGACAAGGTGATAAGGTGATAGATATCTGTTTATTTTGAGGCAGAGGAAGCCAAATTGATTTCATCACTGGGTTAATTTTCTGTCTATTTTGCCTGCAAGTTTTATGTGTTATGTGCATGTGAGGCAATGTATCTGTGTATAACTAATTGTGACTATGTGTGAGCAAAAGATGGTTCAATGGCATGGTAAAACTCATTGGTGTTATATGACCCAGTTTCCATAGCATTAGAGGTTTGGTTAGTCTTCAGAACTGTGAGTCAGGCAGTGCTACACTGCGCAGGCCCCTTTGATACAAATGCATGTTTATATCACACACCAAATGTAGCACTCGCTACTTTTCCAAGCCAAGACTTGGAGGTTTTTCTTTCTGCAAAGATATTTATTTTATTACAAAATATTCAAACCAGATGATCAAAAACCTGAATTTTCTCTCTTGGAAAAGCCAAAGTAAATAGAGCTGTTAAAAGATTCCCAATGTATATCCCCCCAAAACCAAAGCCAGGAGCAGATGAAGGGGTGCTTTTCAGTCACTTTCTCACTAATGAAATTTGCATGTAGACTTTACATGAGCCTAAGGATGCCACTTTTGCTGTGGCTTGCTGGCCAAAGGGTGGTGGACGTATCAGCTAATGATACAGCAGTGCTGTGCTCTAGCATTGTTTTAATATATATACAAACAAACCCGACACTGGCAATATAAAACCCCAGTTTAAGATAGAGCTTGAGGCTGATGATTAATTACAAACAGCTCTACCGCTTGTGCCACATTCACAAAAATATTATGGCTGAATGTGGTTGTTAAATGCTTAAGGAGTAAGATACCAGGGTATCCTCATTTTTTTCAGGGTAAGCATTTCCCAGAGATGTATTTTCCTGAATCAGCAACAATTTAGTGGTAGTCCAGAGTAGTTTTACATCACCAAAAACGAAGACGTCTCACAAACAATAATAAAAAAAAAGAATTTGAGCAGCAATCAAGCTACTGAGTTTATGTCTGAAATAGTTCATGATAAAGTCCTTTTTAAAACATGTCCTGATTGTAGTCAGCTCACCCACAGACAGAATGCAATATATGCAATATAAACATCAATTTGGCAACTTTGCTACTTGGTAAAAGCAATCATGCAGCGAAACAAAACCCTCATAATATCTCAATCATGTGTGAGTTGAACTGTAAATGCTGTCTATAGACAGTATCCAGTATACAAAAATATGGTTTCTTCTAGAAGGTCAGATCCTACAAAGCAATGCTTTCTTAATAAACAAGGCTTAAAAATGGAAAATCCACAAGTTATTATATTTCACGAATTCACTATGTTCCGTGTGTATACACTGACAATTAAATGTTCATATATCTGACAATTCATTTGTTTTTCTGTATAAAGAAATAATCAACACTTTAGTTCTCATTCAATATTTCTGACAAATATCTTCCATACTTGCAGAATACTGACCTTAACTGACTAAGCTGTGTGGTAACATTCACAAAATAAGCCTATTCTTTATATCTGACTGCCTAATTGAACTTCCTTACTTCCAATGTCAACAGACATCACAATCACTTGTTACTTTTTATGATGACTGTCAAACAGAGGCCTGTTTCACCGAGACACAGTCATTGCGAAACATGGAACACTGCTGACCCGTTCGATGCCAAGCCTCCAGACATTCCAAAGTGCAAAAAGCATTTCAATGATTTTTCCATTTTTCGTCTTTTATAGTTGACATCCAAAACAACTTCAGACGTTTAGGGGAGGGGTGGAGCCAAAATTGTGGTCACTCATAAAACAGAATGTTGGTTCATTGCTGAATTTTCTTTAGTTTGTCCAAATATGCTGAAGGTTATTTAAAGGGTCCCCTTGATTCTGATGAAAAGTGCTTCTAGTGTTGAGTTGTAACCTGGATTTGAGTGTATATTTCATCCATTTCTTGATTTTTGTACTCTTGCAATCCAATTGGCTCATCTTGGCCCTAAAAATATAAAGCTTTAAAAATTCCTGTACTGTCTCCTATGCACTTAAATAAAAGCTAGCAGGTTGAATTTAAAAGAGGCAGCAAGATAAAGTTTCAGGTCTGGAATTCAACCTGCACCGGAGCGCGAACTAATTTTTCACCCACCACTGTAGCAAATTCCTGAGGCCATTTTGGAAACTTTTTTTTAGTCAAAGCGTCTAACCTTTCAGACCAAACATCTGGAATTGAAGTATAGTATATTCAAAACATTCTACACATTAAAATCAGTGGATTTACATTAAATCCATTTACTGCTAAGCTACATGCTTCTTCTTCTTCTTCTTCTTCTTCTTTTTTCTAAACTAGCTATAACCTATAACTCTGGAATGGAGAATAGTACCAGGCACTTTTTACGAGTTTTACATAAATTAATTCTTGGAAGAGTGACAGAGTGCCCTGTTTTCAGTCTGACTGTTTCGACCACCTTGTATCAACATTAGGCAGCGTGCCCACTTATGAAGCGACCTTGGCACTGTGCAGCTGGCACACAAAGCCTGGCTCCGCTGTCCTGTCTAGTATTATTCCCCTACAAGTTCTGGCAAGCCGGAGCAAATGATTATGGCATTTAGCCATAACTACGGTGAAGCCCTCAATGGAAGGGCTCGTTGATAGGTTTTATTAAGTGCACACACATACACACCCGTCTTGTCCTCTGTGGTGCAATAACATTCATAATAAAAGCACTAAGCCCCAGACACATGGCCCCTCATTATACATATCTACACACATAAAATCATAGTACTTCAAGTACACACCCACCCACCCACACCAACACACACACACACACACACACACACACACACACACACACACCATCAGTGAAGGAAGCCTGACTGCCTGCGCCCACTAATATTCCACTAGTAAATGTAGGTAAACGTAAAGAAAGAGACACACACCCACACTATGAAAGGCACTATTCACACACTGGAGAGCCTACTCTATAGCCAAACTGGCTCCAATGGCAATTGTGCACCAAACAGCCAATCATATTGACCCGCCTTAGTCAAGTCACCTCTGTGTGGACGTGCTGCCTGACATGGGAATCCCCAAAAACCTCCCCTTACCCGAAAAGACCCCATTTCACTGATTGCTGAATCAGTCTCTCTTTGACATTCATTCAATCACTGTTGTGTTTGTTTTTCTTTTCATTCTCGTTATTTGCATTGTTTTTCCCTCTGATTGTGAAGAGAGGATCCACATTTCTGCCCAGAAACTGGTCACATGGATCTCACATACTGTAGCAGTGGTACCCCCCCCCCACCCACACACACACACACACTGAAATCTGTTACTGCTGGCATCAAAAGTTTCACTTTAATAACCATTTATTACCCTTGACATAAATCGTAGCCTTTCACCTAAATAAACAAGTGCACATGTGCTAGATCACACTTGTACAGACACATACATGCCTATACACACTCTTAAAACAGAGTGTGTTTACAATCCAGTATGCATGGGCCTCAGTTCACCAACCCAGCCACACGTGCACACACAAACACACACTCTCTGGCACCACTTAAACACGTTGTGCCTGGCCACCATGACACATGCTGTGCTGACATGCGCCACGACCGCACTGAGAGAAAAAAAATGAAGCGAATTCTATCATTCCTCTCCCACTACTGCTTTTTCCTCCCTTGACACAGTTGAAAAATAGCAGGGAAAAAATGCTGGGTTCGACGTCCCTCTGCAGTACATGCCAGAGTCATGCTTCTGGAATAAAGAAGTGTGTGTGTGGGGGTGGACAGAGCGTGTGAGAGCTGGGCAAGAGCTGAGATCTCACATACACTGAATCTTTCTCTAAAATTGACATGTGCGTACACACACAGATATATATCCTTAACTGCTGGTTTGTCAGTCTTTTGCTCACACACACACATACACACAGGCACACAGTACCTTCATTTTAACACTGTCTCTGTTGAAGGTCAACAGCAATTGGATAATGTGCTTGGGCCCTCATTTCTGGACGATGGTTCCCCTGGCTCACTTTGAAGTCGGAAAATACTTTTTGTTTCTTGTTTAGTGGCAGCGACACTGGCAGAGGGCGTAGTCTCATATTAAAAGCAGTGCTTTGTCCTTAGTTTGGTGGGAAATGTGGTGCTGGCCCAAATGAAAAGCGCCTGTTACTTGCCACCTTTTCAAAGTTTCCCACCAAACACTTTCCACATCTCTCACATCACGCAAATGAGGCCTAGAGGTGACCATTTGTATCAGCAGGAATGAACATGTCCAACGTTGGCACGAGTTGACGACTTAATTCCTACCACAGGTTTCATAGGCCAAGAGCTTGTTAGTGAAAGATTTGAGATTACATCCTAAAAGTCCAGCCTCATCACCTGTGAGGGATTTGTCATTCGGTTTAGTTTACTGTGGAAAGAACGGAAAGTTGGGGAAAAGTTCTTTCCATTCATTACTCCTCCACCCCTTAGGCCTTTTGTGGACATTACCACAGTCACTCCTGCATGTGCATGAACAGTCTAGTTGTATAAGTCACAGTCCTTTAATCACAATACTGTTTTAATTTAACTCTTTTTACATACCGGACATAGTTGACTCAATGGGTAAGTGAGGTTTACTACAGAGACAGTTAAGACTGAATATGCTTAAAAAAATATTCACTAAAATGCTATAACTTTTGTATTTTTTCCCTTTTCTTGTTCTAGGAGGATGAGTTTATGGATTGGTGGAGTAAGTTCTACGCCTCAACAGGAGAGACGAAAAAATGTGGGAGCTATCTGGGGAAAGGCTTGGACACTCTACAGGTAAAGCAAAAATGCATGTGCATGGCGATGCACCTATTGCTAACTGATAGCATGTGGTAGAACTTTCAGATTTCACCAGTTTCAACCAGATCTTTACCACTATCTTCTCCACCCACTAGCTGAGTCTCCCCTATTGCATGGCTGCTATTAACTGTGAAACCTCTTGAATTCTTGAAGCCGTGCAATGTCACAGTACACATTAGTAAACAAATACCTATCATGTTGCATCAAGTGTGATAGAAGTGCATTCATTTTACCTAGATTTTCCTATGTTCACACTGGCAAATTCAATGAGATGCTTGTAATACCTGGATTATGGGTATTAAATAATTTCTGATCACTGATTAAAGATTACATGACTATATAAAGATATTGGGATTTTCACACCCAACCTCATGACAGTAAGGAGAAAATTTGGTGGCACTGCTCGGTTTCAAGGCCCTTGTGCAGGCAAAACCAAGAAATAAACATCATCATCATTGACTTATAATAGCAGCATGACTTTAGAAGTTTGCTCATCCACTGGGGACAGCACGTGCCGTCTTTCAAGTGTACACTTCCCTCTAGTCCACTCCAGCCCACTTCCCACGAGCCTGTCTGCTTAGAAAGCAGCCCTCGGCTGACAACTTTTCCGATGAATTCATGTCGGGGATGCCGTAGGGGGATAACTGAGAGCAGACAGGGGCTCAGCTACTTACATCATCAAGTCATTCCCACTTGTTCCACACCACTTTCTCTCCACCACCACACTCTCTGTCTCCTAGCCAGACTTTCCATCCTTTCCGGTCCCGGGAGTATAATCTGACAGTCTTCCAATCATCCTTTGTTTCTCAGGGCTTACCTTGATCTTGTGTGGAAAGTTTTGAAAAAAATTAAAACGTGAGGCTGGGCTTTGCTTCTTAGCAAGGAGGAGCCAAACTGACACTGAGTTTCACTCAGAACTGCTGTGATCAGCTCTGTTATTTTAAATAAATTGTGCATCTTAGAGAGAGAGAGAGAGAGAGAGAGAGAGAGAGAGAGAGAGAGAGAGAAAGAAAGAGAGACATTTTGTGTGATGCGTGCACTGTCACACATTGGTTTTGGGGACGACGCCAGAACGCAGAGTGAATCATTTTGAACAACACAGACTATTTATGGATATTCACTCCTGCTCTCATCAATAAATCGTCTCCTGGGTGGCCTTTTTGATTCCTTTTTAAGGTAGCTGAATTATGTGATGCATTGATATTACACTAGTGCATATTTTCCCTTAAGCGCATCAGTCTTTCATTACATTTTCAAATGTCCTTGTAAAAAGAAAATTCCTTAATACCTTTACATGTATAATTATAACCACATTTAAGGCTGTATTTTGCAGCTGAAATTTTAGATGTGCAATTAAAGTCCAGGGCCTAACAGACATCTTGGCAATAGATTCAATAATGTGTGGTATATTCCTTCATTGAACCATAACCATTATGTAAGTACATTTACAACGCTTTCCATGACTGATATCTACGTTTATAACCACTTTTCATGTTTGTGAAAGTTTAGGTCATTTTGGATGCCTCAGTCAAACCGACTGCACTCTAATTTTCTTTACAGTTCGGATTATCTTCAAGAACTCCATCACAAGTCACAAATCGTCTCTCTACTAGGCATCTCATTCTCGTCTCCTTCTTTCCCTCCCTCACTCTCTCACTTACTCATTCACTTAATATTATTGTGTCTGCAGGTGTATGAGACTGAACTGGAAAAAGTTGACGGCTTCGAGCAGCTGGCAGATTTCTGTCAGACGTTCAAGCTTTACCGCGGACGCACTCAGGAGAGCGAGAGTGATGATCCCTCTGTTGTTGGAGAGTTCAAGGTGAAATCTAGAAAATCCCACATATGACAAGCTTGTCACGCAATGACATGCTACTCACTCAAATGCTGTAATAGGTTTTGCTTGTATCATTGCCTGCATTTAGGGGGGAAAAACCTACATGCAGAGCCAGATGTGTAATTTGAGGGATGTTCAGGTTTTTTAACAGAGCGAACTGGAATTGGCCACATATTCATCTCTTCAAAAATAAAACATTTAGTCTGGAAAATGATTGCTACAATAAATCATTTTGTAATGGTTGTGTTTTCTAGGTAGATTGGGTGTTAATTTGACCTCTTTTATCTTGTCATACAGGGCATGTTTAAGATCTACCCAATACCGGATGCCCCATCTTCCCCTTTACCCCCTCGCCAGTTCAGTCTTCTTCCTCCTAACGGTATAGAGGTGTGTTTAGTTCGTGTGTACATTATTCAGGCTTATGGACTGCAGCCCAAAGACACCAATGGCAAGGTGGGTGCTACACTGTCATTAGCATGAGACTTTAATCATAATCACTCACTATAATGCATGCACCCTTTATGATTACAGCATGTCTGCATTACACAGTCCTAAGCATTGCATACATCTTTTATATAATAGGGCTGGAAAGTTAAACCTTTTGAGGTTTATGCAGTATTATATATTTAAGACTGTGTGTTATTTTTACTTCAAGTCAATTAACTGATAGATGGGTTATATAAATAGGAGATGTTATAGAAGGTATATGTAGTGCTTCCTAACAGTGTTATAAGGAATAAGACATGCGTCTATAGCATATTAATATAATAACATGAGGATGGTCTTCATATTATTATCAATTATTGTTTGGATTACTGATCTGTCATACTTTTGTCCGTTTATTATATGTTTTTAAAA
Organism: Duopalatinus emarginatus; assembly: GCA_028565595.1. Lineage (NCBI taxonomy): Eukaryota > Metazoa > Chordata > Actinopteri > Siluriformes > Pimelodidae > Duopalatinus > Duopalatinus emarginatus. The sequence goes on along the minus strand of JAOVVF010000042.1, from coordinate 11,238,334 downwards.
AACATTGAAAAACATGTTAGTTCATGTTATTTCTTACATTAGAAGTGTTAGGCTGCTTAAAAAGGAGGGCAGCAAATCCGCTTTGCACCGGCAAAGTCAATGTTTCCCTACAGAGATAGCAGTGCTGCTCTGTCTATAGTCAGTGCCATCTTGGGTGGTATAAGCCACTCAGATCAACTTTAACACAGTTTATGACCTTACAAAGCACGCCAATAAGATGAGCTCTTCTATAAGACTTAATAAATACATGACTCATTAGTTACAAAGTTTATGTCCCGTTTTGTGGTTAGAAATCCTCCTGAGGAAGATATCAAACTTGTTTTTGTCCAAACGAAAATAGCCCTGGAATTGGTTGTCATGGCTGGATTTAGAAACATTCAGAATCTGCTAGCTTCATAAATAATCTATGTTTTAGAACCCTGTCTTCAGGACATAACAGCGCTTCAACCTAGCACAGAACACAGATGATCTGTAGACACCCTTACAGTTATAAACACGATTAATGTTCTCATTTTTCATTTTTCTTTACAGTTCAGTTAATTTTACAGTTCAGAAAATATTGACGATTGTACGTATGTTGAGGTGTAGACAAAGATATATGTCATAACTCTTGAGAGAGAGAGAGAGGGAGAGAGAGAGAACAAGAGAATCCAACAAAATCCTCTCTCTCCAAGACTTTCCTAGAATGGAAACTTATCTCTGTCTTAGATTACCTAGGCTTAGATTATGCAGAACCTCTAGCATGCAAGTCCTAATAATTACGTTTTTGCTATAGAAATAAAAAGTATAAATGTAAAGTGCAAACCTGTCTTTTGAATCACAGTGGAAACTACTGTCTATTTGAACTTTTGGAGCTAATGTCATAGAAAATTAATTAATTAGATTTCAGAGTCTGCAGCCCTGGTGTATAAATGCAGAATTAACACAGACGTTAGAATTATCCTCATCCATTGTTTTGACCTCTTGCTTTCTCAGAGAAGTGAAAAAATTTAGGGATTATCCTATGTGAAGAACTAAAATAGCCTCCCCAAAAGGTAAGGGGACAAGTGAATACACTAAAACAACACAGGCTAATTAACTGACATGGGCGGTTCTAGACCAAAATGACTAGGGGGGCCGAGGTAGGGCCAGTGTTTTTTCAGGGGGCCACATGTAAAGACAAAACACACCAATATTTAAGCATTCAAAATGTTTACTTTAGTTAATTATAAAACAAACACAAATCACATTGAGCATTGTCTGTACAATGACACTTTTTTAATTGATGCATTCATCATCTTATTCTTTCATGTACAGTAATAAAATAAAATAGAAAGCAAAAATAAATTAGCTAACTAATTATTACTCTTTTGATCACATGAGGGAAATTAGATCTCTGCCTTTAACCCAACAGTGAATGTGTGAAATACACACAGCACACAGTGAAGTGTACTAG